>JALIZH010013691.1:0-27841 GCA_030522465.1 Rhipicephalus appendiculatus
CTCGCGGTGGTTGTGGATCGTGGCCTTAAATGCGTGCAGAAGCCCTGCCACTCGCGAAGTTCACCGGAGAAAACGGGTACCTGTAACTTCGGTAGGGCAACTCGTAGCGGTGCTCGGTAACTTCCTTGAGCAGAGAGGCCCGGTTTCGGGGGCGACGACAGATGCAGTACTGTCTGCGGGCCTTGCAACTGAATTCAAATGTAGCGGATACGGCTCATAGTGTTGCGGATCTTCTCGTGATATTCGAGAGCCGCAGTCAATTCCTCTACATACGCGGCGCCGTCGGTCATGAGGTCAGCAATCTTTTGGTTGAGCTCTGCAAGTGTCGCGTCCTTGTCCTGGAGGTCATCCAAGATGACTTGCAGATCGGCTGGAGAAGTATTCTCGAATTGCAGAGCTTCGGTAGCGGACGTGATGAGCCTTGTAGCAGCGGCTCGTACTCCTCCTCTGTTGCTCCGCAGGCAGTCCATCTTCGGTGCAGGACGTCAGTCTTCTCCCGGGTTTCACGGCACCAAACTATGTAGAAGACAGAGAGACTGCCGTGCCTTCGGTAACGGTTGGTTGGTTGGATCCCTAGAGGAATAGCTCAACCCACCACGGGGGATCGGCCATGAATCGTGCGGCAGTGGGGT
Organism: Rhipicephalus appendiculatus; assembly: GCA_030522465.1. Lineage (NCBI taxonomy): Eukaryota > Metazoa > Arthropoda > Arachnida > Ixodida > Ixodidae > Rhipicephalus > Rhipicephalus appendiculatus. The sequence continues at coordinate 633 of JALIZH010013691.1, forward strand.
TTTGGAAAGAGAGAGAGAGAAAAAAAAGAAACCCTAAAGAGACAGTGGTATTAGATACGTGAAAAGATTAGTTTTGTTTACGGTATTTTATGGATTGATAAAGAACAAAAAATATATAAATAAAAGTTGAAAAAGAGATTAAAAGGGGGAAAGAAAAAACATTTTTGAGTAAAAGTACCTGATATAAATTACTGAAGAAATTAAGTAATAAGTATATACTTGTGATGTTAGCATGGCGGTCGCTTTGATTCTTTTTATATACCCGTAAAACGAGGTTACTTTGTGACAGATTTCGTACGTTTTCATTCTCTCGCTGAACAATTATGAACATAAAGGCGAATGAATAGTGGCATAACGTTGCTGAAACATTCCCTCACACGATGGTATGTTCTAAAAATCCGCATTTTTAATACAAACGGCTACATTCAGGTTAAAAGCTATCGCAAAGTTGCCCCCGTCGTGTGGGGCAACTTTGGGAAGTTTTAACGTTGTTTTTGGCTGAATATGATTTGGAAAAAAAAAGGGCTCGCATAATGTTACCCCATCAAAAGCTTATTTGCGTTATGTACAATCGCTGTCAGTGCTTTCTTCTGGGCTGTCGTCAAGAGAAGACCTCTTCCTAGGTCGTCTAGCTCTGATACCGGAGGAAGAGCTGCCCTTCTTTCCGGTTGTCGGTTTTCCTGTCTTCCTCGCTTCTTCTACATCGGCAACCGATACGCTTTTCCCCGTTGGGACGTTCAGCATCTTCCTCCTTTCAACAAAATAAGATATAATTTAAATTAAAAACAGAGTGGGTAACTTTGTGACAATTGGCGTGTCACAAAGTTACCCCGCAATATCAACATTTCAGTTTCCTTTCTATAAACTTCAACAGACGTGACTTGATTAAATTTATATTACAGTTTACTTTAGCCTACATATTAACAATCACAAGTACATATCTGTTTTCGCTGTTTTTCTCGTGCGGACGGGTCGAGCGCACAAAGTTTACGGTGCTTCAACAATGCGCGCCAAAACACCATTGAGCATGTCAGCGTCTAGAGTGGCTCCGGAGCGTGGGAACATTGGCCGGCTGTTGCTAAGTGGCACGGGATGTCAGGCGAGCTTGTTGGGTGGCTTATAGTTTTTCGGCGGCGCCTGGTCGTGGCGCGAGATTTAAAGTACAGAAAACCGTGCGCGTGTCACAAAGTAACCCCTGCAGTCACAAAGTAACCTCATTTTACGGTAATTAAATAGCGCCTCATAGATGTCCCTGTTGCAATGCCCCAGTGCCGACGCCCCTAGGGAGAGTAACACCGTTCCAGAAAGCTCAAGCCCATGTTTGCGGAAGGGTGGTGTCAGAAATTTTAGCCTTAAATTTTGATACCGGCGACATTCTATGAAAAAATGTTCCTTATTAATCGAGACTGCTTATATATACGGACTCCACGCAGGCAGTTCGAGAGCTGCGAAAAGTGACCAGCTCCCTCGATATAGCCTCTGATATACACCGACGGATTCACTCGTGCGCCTTCCTGTCCGCGTATTGTGGACCCGCCGGACTGCACCGGCTCAACTAGACGCAGATGCCGCTTGCCATCCAGCAGAACTCCAACACCCGTTGCCTCTGGTTCGTTTGTCCCCAAAGGACAGCTTGCTTCTGCACAATGAAACCCTCCGGCGCTCCACGCGTGCACTCATTCCTCCGAGTGGATCGGACCTTCCCGGCGGCTTAACTCGCCGAGAGTAGGTTGCGCTCAGGAGGATTCGTGTGGGCGCCGCCTTGACTCCTGCCATCCGGGCTACATGGACATCTGGTGCACAGCCTCCCCCAACGACATGCCCCTTCTGCGTTGCCCCAGCCACAGAGGCAACGCTCGATCACCTACTGGGGCCCTGTCCGGGCCTTCACAAGGCTCGCACCCGCCACCTGCGCGGCCTTCACTACCACCCCGGTCGACCACCTGACTTGACGCGCTGGACGCACGGTCCTCTGCACCTACCACTCCTGGCCTTCATACGGGACACAGAACTCTTTCTGTTTACTTAACTTATGCCGTACTGCATACTGGTGCTAATAAAAAATTGGCCGCGTATCTGCGTGCTTCGCTGCAAATGTCGTCGAAAGACGATAGTCTTGTGCCGGCCGTACTCCTATGTTTTGCCTTGCCTCAGACAGCGCCTACTCTACGTTGAATAAAAGAACACACGGCCGGATACTTACATATTAATGTTGGGCCTCAGGTCTGCGTCGTATTTGCTTTTTGATCGAATATGTTCCCAAGTATGAAAGCAAATACCAGTGCAAGATGGCTGGGCGTTCAGAAATTAGGTAAACTTTGGCCCTGTAGCTAGCTGAATCGGGTCACGGACACACAGATAGACCGACAGACAGACAGACCAAAATTTTTGCGTTTAAGTATCCCAAGAAAGACTATCGTCTTTAAAAAAACTGCTTCCTTATCTTCTTCTAGCGGCGCTGTCCCACGCCCGCGCCGCACGCGCTCTGCGCCGCATCGTCCTCTTCAGTTTTCATCACTCGTCATTCAGGGGCAAATGCAACAGACCTTTAACTACTCGACAATGGGTGTCAAAGTATAGTGCGCAAGTGATTACGCGTAATGAATTACTTGCGAACAATCATGCCTTCTTGTGATTGACCGAATCGATTTTTGTAATTCATCGAACAGTTTTTGTTTTGCTCCGTAACGGTCAGTAACATACAACCTAAATTTTTACGTAAGCTATTACATCCATTCATTACCGATTCTCGAGAGAAACTTGTAACAGGACACGCTATCTTCAGCACTTGTATTTGCCTCCAATAACTAATACGTTCCCGCAGTCGTGAAACGCTGGAGGATAGATGGGTGTGTATTTTTCGAATAGGAAACGTCAGTACACTGTATTTGTTTCCTCATTTTTAGGGCAGATCGTGTGCTCTGTATTGTCGGCACCATTTTCGGCATCTCGCTACGCTTTCGCTGAACTGTTTTCATGCGATAGCTCCCAACCTTTGTGTGGTGTTGCGGCCTGAGGCCGTGAAGAAAGAGCGGACACGCCACCATAACACAACAAAACCGAATGCCGCTTTATTTTAGGACACCCATATACACAAGGCAACAACAGAGCCACCAATGTTGCTCGACTATGCATTGAAACCGAAACTAGGGACACTACATATTCCCCCCTTAAAACCTTCAGTGTTAGTTAGTAGCTGTTAGTGTGTTAATTGCAAGGCACTTTGTGCACACGTCTCGCCACAAGGTACATAACCAACACGGTGACCAGGCACCAACCCAGAAACAGTTGACACAACTACAAAAGAATACTGTATACAAAATGTATGTAACTATCTATCGCAGATAGTTTCGGAGGGTGTCTTGACCTTGGTGGTTGAACCCGCACCGGAGCCGGACACGGTTGTGGTTCAGGGAGGCCCTGGTCTGAAGCAGCTTGGTTGGCCACCACTGCAGGAAGAGGCGCACCTGCTTGTGGTTCAGGCAAGCCGTCGTCGTGAGCAGCCTGTGAGGTCACAGGAACAGGAAGAGCCGCAGCCGCCACTTGCGGTGCCCCCCGAGCAGCTGGTAGCTCAGGATTTCCCAGTGACGGCGACACAGATGTGCTAGTCCTTGGCACGTTCCAAGTCTCCTGTGAACGCAAGGAATAGGAATCCGAAGGAACTTTGGCAAGCTTAGATGCATTCCATAACTTGCCATCATCGAGGCGGAAAGAGGACCGTCCGCACTGTTCCACCACTCTACGGCGACTGCCAAACGAGAAGTCTCCCCTTAAAGGTTACGGCTGGTTTCCTCACCCGAACGAAGTCTCCAACAGCGATGTTGGTCGTATTTGCGGCTCGACGAAGATCTGTCTGATTCTTGCTGCTCTTTTGATTTTGCTTCACCCTACGACGCAGCAAACTGAGCTCGGTGGCTGGGTATTTGAAGAAAGAAGAGGACGGGTACCCGACGACGTCCAGACGTGTTCTCGGCAGCCTTCTATGCAGCAACAGAGCTGGGGCGACACCCGTTGTCGCATGCGGTGTGCACCGGTAGATGCCAAGGTACTCGATGACCGCTGGGCGGAGTGGCCGATGTTCCAGCAAAGCTGTCTGTACGAAGTTTTTGAACACACGGTTGAAGCGTTCTACAAGTCCATTTGCCTGGGGGTAATATAACGAAGAGTGAGAGATGCGAATGGCACGATCCTTCAGGAACTGGTTGAATTCTCGGGAGCAAAACTGAGGGCCGTTGTCACACACAACTTCGTCAGGGGGTAGCCCTCTCTAGCAAAAAGCCGGCAGATCCCACGCACTGTGGGAATCGATGTAATGCGAAGCCGCCAGGAAGGAGCAAATCATCGTTTACATAATTTGCATGTCATGTTTTACATGTTAGGACCTGTCATTTATGTTCCTGATACAGTCATGTCACTCAATACCAAATTTGGTGTATCTCAAGCTAACTAAACGACCGCGAGCACGCCATGAGCGTGGCATGCAAGTCATGTCACACATGACAAGTCATTATTTTCATATTACCACTTGTCATTTAGGTTCGTCATACAGTTACGTCACTCAATACCAAGTTTGGTGTATATCAAGCTAACGAAACGGGCGCGAGCGCGCCATGAGCGTGGCATGCAAGTCATGTCGCACATGACAAGTAATGATTTCCATATTACCACTGGTCATTTATGTTCCTCATACAGTCATGTCACTCAATACCACATTTAGTGTATATCAAGCTAACGAAACGGCCGCGAGCGCGCCATGAGCGTGGCATGCAAGTCATGTCGCACATGACAAGTCATGATTTCCATATTACCACTTCTCATTTGTGTTTGTCATACAGTCATGTCACTCAATACCAAATTTGGTGTATCTCAAGCTAACGAAACGGCCGCGAGCACGCCATGAGCGTGGCATGCAAGTCATGTCGCTCATGACATGTCATGATTTCCATATTGCCACTTGTCATTTATGTTTGTCATACAGTCATGTCACTCATTACCAAATTTGGTGTATCTCAAGCTAACGAAACGGCCGCGAACGCGCCATGAGCATGGCATGTAAATCATATTTTTCATGACAAGTTAGTCATGATTTTCATGATGTGACCAGCCATTTATGTTCGTAATACAGTCATGTTATGCGATACCAAATTTGGTATAAATCCCATTAACGATATGGCCAGGAGAGCACAAAGTCGTAGGCGGCTAGATAGATAGATAGCTAGATAGATAGATAGATAGATACGCTCAAAGTCGCCTAAGTTCGCTAAGAAATGCTTCGCATTTAAAAATACTGAGAGCAGAAAGCTTGTCACTGCGTGTGTCGACACCTCGCTACAGAACTGTACTTCCGGCCACTTGGAGAAATAGTCTACGAGGGTGATGGTGAACCGGCAATCGTGTGGCGCTCTTTCCATGGGACCGACAATATCGATGGCGACCTTCTGCCATGGCCGCTCTGGAAGGGGTACAGGTTGCAGCGGAGTTACTGTAGTCTTGGCACTCTTGCCTGCATTCTGGCAAACTAAGCAGTTGTGGATGGCAAGCTCCACTTGTCTGTCCATTCCAGGCCACCAAAATCGCTCTCGCAGTCGTGCCTTGGTGCGAACTGTCCCGGGGTGTGCTTCGTGTGCAGTGGAAATGACCTGTGGGGTAAGGAACCGGAGGGACTACGAGGCGTCCTCCACGCAAAAGCAAGTCGTCGACCACAGACAGTTCTTCACGCACAGCAAAAAAATGGCTGTAGTTTACCCGAGACGGACTTGTGGCGAGGCCAAGATGACGAGACGTAAGCCTTCACTTGTTCCAAGGTAGCATCTTCACGCGGGGACTGCCTGGAACTGCTCTGTGGTGAGGCAGAGTGGGGCAATGAGAGAGACAACCTCCTCGTTGACCGAGGCATCTTCCTGCGAAACGGGCACTGGAAGGCGGGACAGGGCATCCGCCACTTGATTTTCCCGAGCCTTTGCGGTACTCCACCGTATAATTGTAGCGCATAAGACGTTCTGACCAACGCGCAATGCGAAGAGGCCGTCTTCCTGAGCCTTGAGATGACAGAAGGGAGACCAAGGCTTGGTGGTCCGTACGAAGTGTGAAGTGCCGTCCCCAAAGGTATGTGTGCCAACGCTCGCAGGCCCAGACGCAGGCAAGTGCATCCCGTTCACCAACTGCACACTTCCTCTCAGCTGAAGATAGAGTGCGCGATGCGAAGGCGACTGTACGCAGCTGGTGCCCATCCACTTGTTGAAGAACGGCCCCAAGGCCGCAGTCAGACGCATCCGTGGAGACAACCACAGGAAGAGCGGGATCAAACATCTGAAAGTACTCTGCTGGATGACAGCAAGAACTTGACCTTCCGGAAACTAGCATCAACGGCATCACTCCAGGTAAAGACTTGATTCTTGCGGAGCAGTGCACGCATCGGATCCACGGCTGCAGCAAGGCAGGGAACAAACTTTGGCGTAGTACTCGACTAAGCCGAGAAACGAACGCAGACCAGCGGCGTCAGTAGGAGCGGGGGTGTGCAGTATTGAATCCACTTTTTCAGGCAGTGGTGCAATGCCTTGAGCTGTGACCCTGTGGCCCAAGAAGGACAATTCTTTGACGCAAAAGGTGCATTTGTGGTTGAGCTTGAGTCCAGCGGCCTTGATGCAGGCGGAGAACAGCGGCCAAATTCCTTAAGTGCTCTTGTTCGGTGCGGCCGAACACAATAATATCGTCTATGTAGAACAAAACGCCAGAATATCCCTTGAGAATCTGCGACATAAGCTGCTGGAAGGCTGCGGGAGCAGATGCCAGCCCAAAGCATACGCGCTTGAAACGGAACAGGCCGTCGTGAGTCACGAATGCAGTCAAGTCTCGGCTCTCGGGGTGCAGCAGAACCTGGTGGTAGGCGGACGCAAGATCCAACTTGGAGAAGACTGTTGCACCGACGAGGCTGTTCAAGAGCTCTTCCTGTGTGCGGAAGCGGAAAACTATCGGCGATGACAGCTTTATTAGGTTCCCGAAAGGTCGACACAGAGTCGAATGCCACCGTCCTTCTTCCTTACTACAACGATAGGGGACACCCACTCCGAGGCATTAATGCGCTCGATGACATCCAGTTCTTCCTAATCCTACGGAGCTCTTCCGAAACTTGAGGTCGGAGTGTCAGTGGAAGGACGTCGAAGTTTCGATGTCACAGGAAGCACGTCTAGTCGAGTCTTGATGTGGTTAACGAAGGCCCTTGGCAAACCCAAGGCCCGGGACCGAAGAGGGAGCCGAACTCGCTAGACAGGGTCTTCGGAAGGGAGTTGGTTGGCGAAACTTGGCACGAGCCTGAGAGCTGGGCGGCGTCGAGTGTCGCTGGCATCGTCGACGTCTCGAAGCAATGGCAGGGACGATCCTTCAATGTGCAGGTCCAGAATTCTGATCGCATCGATGCCGAGGATGGATGTACCTTCCGCCACAACGTAGAACAAGGAGATAGACTGTGCGTCTCTTGAACGTGACTTCCGTGAAGAAACAACCGCGTACGGGAATGCAGCGCCCTTGGAGTAATCGAGCAGCTTCACTCGCGGAGCGGAAAGAAGCGACTCATTAGCAAAATGTTGCTTGAAAATGCTCTCTTCCAAGATGGAAACAGACGATCCCGAGTCAACGAGAAACTTCAAAGACTTGCCGGCGATGAAAACGTCAACGAAAATGCCGGCTCGTGCAGGACCGGTCACGGTAAGAATGCTTAACCCTTCAGCATCACTGGACAAGTCCTGGCAGTCGACTTCATGGACGGAAGCGGTGGAATGACGCTGTCGCCTGTTGCAAACTGAGCGGAAGTGCCCAATGCGATCGCAGTGAAAACAGCGCTGACCTTGTGCGGGACAGGAGGACGACGAAGCACGGTGCTGGTGGGAACCACAACGATAACAGTACGCAGACGCATTGTTCGAGCCGCTGAAGCGCTCAGGGGAAACTGAGCGTGCCTGGGAAGACGAGCGCGGCCGCGTTGAACCTCTCGGAAACCGACCGCCTCGCGAAGTTAGCTGCTGAACGTGCCCGGGAACAAGCTCACGAACTTGCTGAGCAGCCTGTTCGAGTTGCTGTGCCAGGAGTACGGCACGCGAAAAACAAAGCGATGACCCTTCTAAAAGCAGACATTCACGAAGATTTTCTGACGAGATGCCTTCTAAGAACTGGTCGCGGAGAGAGTCGTCCGTGGCGACGAAAGAACACGAAGAAGCAAGCTCTCGTAAAGCGGCGACGTACTCTTGTATGGACTCGCCTGGCTGCTGGGTGCGGCGGCGGAAGCGATGGCCGTTCCACGACAACATTGCTTGCCGAGGCAAAATGCTGCGTCAACGCCAGCGACGGCTTGGTCGTATGATGATGGGGCAGCGGCCAACTTCTTGACCTCATCGGTCTCAGTCGCGGTAGAACCCGAGGGGGGCAGGTTTCGGAGGCGTGGGGTGGCAGCGTGAAGAAAGTACGTTGGCCTTCAATTCCCAGACTGTGGAGGAGGAGGGCTTTGCGTCGTTCGGGCGTAAAGTCCGATGCTTCCGGAGGTCCAAAAGAAAGATTTCAAACATGCGAAGCCATTGCGGCCACGGAACCGGTGGGCGGCCCTGCGCGGGCAAAAACGGTGGCGGTGGGGCGAGGCCGGAGAAGCTCATGACGGCGCGTGGCTACAGGCGAGGTTATTCAACGCGGAAATTTGGGCTAGTGTTGGTGGGAGAACTTGTGCATTAGCAAGCGCAGCGGAACACAAGAGAAAGGCGCCCGTCCTGTCTACGTGTTCTCTTGTGTTTGTTCCGCTGCGCTTGCTAAGATGCACAGGTTCTACAGGCGGTAACGCCTTCATTAAAACTCGTCGCCAATGTGGTGTTGCGGCCTGAGGCCGTGAAGAAAGAGCGGACACGCCACCATAACACAACAAAACCGAAATGCCGCTTTATTTTAGAACACCCATATATACAAGGCAACAACAGAGCCACCAATGTTGCTCGACTATGCATTGAAACCGAAACTAGGGACACTACACTTTGTTTTAAATGTCGGCGCGCATGCCGCGATATTTGACACATTACAGAAAATTCGTTGCGTCCTGGACACACAAACTAAGTACACGCAATCTATTTAACTACATAAGGGCGCCTGCTCGTTTTACGAGAAACCGCTACAATGAGCTACGTAACTGCCAACTGAACTCCTGTCTCTTTCTACGACTGCTCCATGCATATGGTAAGGGATTGGGCATGCCCTAAATATTCATGCAAGCATCCTAATAATGGACGTAATCAGTGGGATCAATGATGTGGTACAACGGCAGGACTGCTAAATTTGCAGAATTTTCGAAGCAGTTAACCGTTCCATGTGAAGCAACAAGACGCCCTATAGGACATTTTCTGGTGTGACGGCAAGCCAGCAAATTACTGACGCATAAACTTAGAAGTAAAGGCACATAAAAGTATTGGGGTACACTCTAGTGATTGACTCGTTGGCCTTCTCAGGACTTCATTGGCAACTGCAGTCAATACACCTTTTACTGAAGTGATTGCATTTGTATTCAAATGATTTTTAAGGGGTTTATGTCTTCTAGGTGCTTACAAGCAACAATATCTGTACCCTCACGAAAGCTACCAAGGAATTATCGCTGATGTAAAGGAACAAAATGGATAGATAAGCCGTAAGGAAAAAAAGATAAACGATCGTAACCCATCATTGTCTCCGACACACCGCAGTCGGTCGCCAAGTCCTCCTTACTTTTCATGCTTTTTGCAAATACCAAAACTTTGACAAACGCTCGTTATTTGCAATGCGTATTTCACGGATGCATAAACGACACTGCTTCAACAGACAAGACACATCAGCAAAAGTGAAGTCATGATTACTGCATGAAATTCACTTCTGTTGCTGAGAGCTTTTTCATGCTCTCGGCCTACACGCAGTCTCGAGGGCTTATTGGTGGCTTGCTTGAAAAATAGTAACATCACATCGCACAATCACTTCGGTCATTTGCTGCTTTATGAAATATCTACTGCCTTCTCTACAGTTCCGAAATATTAAAGCAACGAGAGCTATCATTCTTGGAAACAAATTATTTGGACATTTTTATATAGGCTGCACAACTTGTCCAACGGTGGTATGGCCGATTAAATGAATATTTTAAGGGGGGCTTATTTATTGTTGCGAATTTTTACCAAACGACATAGCATTATTTCGCTCGAGAAAACGGTCAGAAACACGAAGTTCGTTACTCTCTATAACCCACATGTGAAAGTTTAATGCTAGGCACAAATTAGCTGAAACACCTCGTAAAATATTAACAATTTACGGCACTCAGGTCAAGAAGGAAAAAGCAGGAAATATAGTTTATTGGTCATATTTAACTCTTCTTGTCCTGGCGCAGAGAGTTTCTTGCCAAAATTTAAGAGCATTTGGGTGCACTGCTCGGTGAGATAACGTGATTAACACTTTGCATCATGGGGTGTTCTAATAGAGCTTACCCATTTTTCGCCCCCCATATTTGGTGCAGTGAACCAAATGGTACAAATCGCCATTCTGGAAAGAAGTATTATAATGGATTAGTTAAAAATCCACAATTTTAAACAGCTCAATATAGTTACGATTTGGTTTCCTCTTTTTCAAGCTCTCGCGCACTAGAAGTTCGTCATCTGCGTTGCCTATACAGTGCATATTAGAGTAAATATTACGGTGTGTGATAAGAGTGTCAGTTTTTAGTATCGCTTAACAAACTGTTGTCAACTTAACAAGTGTTTTTTACAGCTGCTGTTGACATCATTATGAATATTCATCACGAATGCGTGAGCTGTTGCAAACCGTTTTCCTCCCATAGTTTTATTTTCTGGGAACAAATATGAGTATCTTCTGAACAATAAGTGTCACCAATGATGTGCCTCAAAAGGATAGACAAAATGGGATGCGCAAGAACAGCTGACGCACCCACATATGGTAATGGCGATTGACGATAGCCCAGTTTTAACTTGACGGTCGATCACCCAATTAGGCGCCAAGTTGCCAGAATGCTGCTGACAACACCTGCACAACAACTTATTTTCATACAATGCGGCTTGCCTTAATGCCAAAAGCTGTGACCGTCGTGTTGTGCCAAAGAGGAGATTTATATAGTGCCACACACAGCACGCTGTGATGGCGATATTTCTTACCTCTAAGAATCCGAAGTGGTGGTCTTGCTTTGCAGGTACTTCAGATATATTGTCTGTAAAAATAGTGTAACTATGGTGATTAAAAAGTCACAGTTGTGCCTCAAGGGCAACGCAATGAAGGTGACAGCAAGAAATTGCAATGTCACAGGAAGAACGGCAAGCAGCTATACACTTCCTTCGTGGTGCTGAAGCACAAAGGACGCTGGAAAAGAAAACACACGAGGCGAGTGGGAACTAATAACTGTCACAGCTCAGAACCTGCAGCGCGCTGCTCAAACACAAAGAATGACGCACGAAAAGAACGCACAGGTACACACAGGACGAGCGCGCACTGTCACAGTTGTTACTTCAACTAGCCCTTACTTTAGGCTCTTCTAGCCAGCAGCTCACTCCTTTCGCAAACGCCAACACTGCATCAAGCAAAGTGACCTTCGTTCAGTCTACAACTTTGCGATGAAAGCACAAGACGTACAAAACTTCCCCGCAAGACAGATATTCGCGCGAGCACGTTCGTCTACGCCCTGTATGTCAAAGTAGAAGTAGAAGGCGCGTATCTCAACTCCGGCGAAACACTAGAGAGTTTCAGGGGAGCCAAGAAACTTGCGAGCCGTCAGTATGCATGCGCAGAACGCATGCCACTCTGGGACTCTTGCGCTCGCGTGGTCCCAACACCCTGCAGCGCCTCCTTCGGGCGGCGAGCATAAACGGATAGCGTGAAACCTGAAGAGAAGATGAACACAATGCGACACAAACGCAGCGCGGATAGAGTGTACTAGAACACTCTAGAACAGGCAACGATGCAGCATGGCCTGCATCTCGCATAATTTCGATTTCGCCACGTGTGGCGTCCCGTGCATTTCACCCAACGCAGCGTGCGTTGTTATTCTGAAGTTAGTATCCTGGACAACGAATGATGCATTGTGTGACTGGCTAAGACAGCGTGCTGCGGAGTAAGGGGTCGCAGATTCGAATCCGCGGTCCCATCCTTAGGAAATTTTTTTCTTCTGAATAATTTTTATGTGCGGCTATCATTCACGCATAAATACAAAGCGAGCTTTCAATTTCACGCATCTAAATATTCATCGCATACATATGCCGCGGTCTGTATAGCATAGAGGCTCCTTATGTCAAGAGGAAACAAATGCGCATTTTGTACGCTTGTCTAGCTCTGTATAAAACCGGCAATCGTGCATCGACGTGCCCTGGAAAACATGTGATCGCTAAAAATTTTATTACCGTTAGTGCTTAAAGCTTCCTGTAACTTTTACACACCGTTTTAGAACTACTGCGGTTTTATTTCCGATTGTCTAATTTTTCCACGCGTTATTAGTTTTTAGTGAAGTGCTGACGTCTTCAAAAAATATATAATTCTGCTGTTGCCATTTTTTAAGTCAAAACAGACAAGGAAATACTTTGAGGGGCTGACTTCTGACCTTGTTGGTACGACATATCTGAAGTGATTTAGCGCAGATTTCTTCGATACGGGACAAGAGGAAGGGGACACTTCGTCTTGTCCCGCCTCGAAAAAATCTGCGCTAAATTAGTTAAGAATATTTTCAGATGCGTAGACTTCAAAACAATACACGTCTATCATACGTAGATGACGTTCAACCAACAACTTTCACGAGTAGCAAACTTTTCTCAATGTAGTCTAGCAGTCAATCCTCCCTGTCTTTGAACATTAAGTAGCAACAGGTTACCCCTTTCTCATATCAAAGCATGTCATCAACGAACATTTTTCTAAATGTACACAGTTCTTAAAATCACTTGTCATTATCAAAACATGGGGGGTCAGAGTGCTGGAGCATTGATTTTCACAAAGTGACCACTCCATACATATGAAAAACTAATTTTAATGCAAGCTTCCTGACAATTGCTCAATACATAATGGCAGTCTATTTTGGCGAGTCACATGCGCTCCGTAGCACAGACAAAATCCGCTTATTCCGTAATTCACCAAAACAACAACGTTTTAGCAAAATCACTGATAGAAATATTTTGTGGCCATTTTATATATGTAACGGATGAGACATGGCGTCAGTCAGAACACCAGTTTAATCTAACTCCTCGTCTTCCTCATCTTCCTTTCCCTCATTCACCCATGAACCGTCACACGTTTCCCCCTCCCCCCGAGAGAGCGTCAACTTATTGGGACAATAGTAGAGGCGCAGTTTGCTGACGTGCACAATGCCAGTACTGCTTAACGGTGCCACGCATCGATCGATCTCATAGTTCACAGGAGACACTCAACGAAGGATCGTGTAAGGCCCTTCCATGACTGAGCTGAGCTTTCCTTTGTTTGGGTGCCAAGGTGTTTCGTAGAGCACCAGTTCGCCAGCTTGAAGATCTTGGGGTAGGAATTTTTTGTCGTAGATGATCTTGTTCTTCTCATGGTAGGCTAGCGTGTTCTTGACTGCACTTTTCCTTGCTTCTTGCGCACTTTCCATTGGCGTGTCTAAAATGGTATCGTATGAAGGTATTCCATACATCAGGTATGATGGTGGATATCGGGTTACTTCATGTGGAGTTCTATTGTATTCCTGGACAACGTCCGAAAGATGTTTGACCCAAGACTTCTGCGGCTGCTGATTCATTTTGCACTTTAACCGGGTTACAATAGTCTGATTCGTACGTTCGTTCATGCCATTACATTGAGGGTGTTGGGAGGACTTGAACAATTGGTGGGCATTGTTGCGTTTTAGGAACTGCTTGAGCTTTCCAGCAGTGAAAGCTGGCCCACGATCAGATAGGAACTGCTTTGGCTTCCCTGCAGCGAAGATGATGGCGAGGCACGTAATGTATGCGTCACAAGTTTCATTTTTGTGGGGAAACGCCCAGACATACCGCGTAGCGTGGTCGATTGCCAAGTGAATAAACTTCTTCGTGGAGCCGTATCCAGAAAAGCCACCTATAGTGTCCATTGCTAAAAGATCGAAGGGCTGTTCTGCAGGTGGTAGCGACTCGAGTGATCCGAATCTCTTGGTTTTAGGCTTCTTGCAGCGCTGACATATGTCACAGTGGCGGACGTAGGACGAAACGTCTGTGATGATTTCCGGCCAATGGTAGTACGGTGACAACAACCCCAGAGTTTTCTTTACTCCGGCATGTCCGAACTGGCAGTGTGCTTTCTGCAGAAGGTCCAGTTGGAGCTTGTGAGGCACGTACACTTTGCGAATTCCTTTACGTGTCACGATAATGACCCCGTTTTCAATAGTGTACTTGCAGCGAGGGCGGTCATCCTGGTAACCTTGAAGTTCTGGTAATGAAAGGAGTTGAGCCACAGGACTCCGAGAAAATGCGTCCGCTTCGATGTTTTCGCTGCCTTTTTCATGTCGAATGTTGACGTCATACATAGACAGCTTCAGAGACCATCGAAACAGACGGCCCTGGGGATTTTTGATGTTTTTGAGCCATTGTAAGGCAGCGTGATCGGTGACAACAGTGAATGGTCTTCCATGGAGATAGCAGTGCCACTTCTCAACAGCGCCAACTATAGCGAGACATTCAAGCTCTGTGATGGCATAATTTATTTCATGGGTGAGTAGCTTGCGCGAGTGATACGCGACAGGGTGTTCTTCACCATCCCGATCTCGTTGCTTCAGGACTGCGCCGATGCCTACGTTAGGTGAGTCGCAATAAAGAATGCATGGTTTCTCGCACGAAAATATTCGTAATATTGCCTCTTCGGTCCGACGATTTTTCATTTCCTCAAAAGCTTGTTCGCATGAGAAGTCCCATTCCCATGGTGTGTCCTTCTTCAACAGTTTTGTGAGTGGGTAAACTATGTCACTGAAATGCGGTATAAACTGGCGGTAAACGTTGGTGGTGCCAAGAAAACGCTGCAGCTCTTTCGGAGATTTTGTTCTTGGGAATCGCAATACTGCTTCTATATTGCTTCGTTTTGGCGATACTGTACCGTTCGAGACTCTGTGACCCAGATATTCGATAGAATCTGGGGCAAACTGGCACTTTTTCAGTTTGAGTTTTATGTTCTCCGTTTTTAGAGCTTTCAGTAGAGCTTGTAGGTGCAGTAGGTGCTCAGAAAATGTGTCGGAGAAGACTACGATATCATCAGAGTAATTAACGACATTTTTCAAGTTATGTTTTCTGATCACTGATTTTACAGCTCTTTCGAATGTAGCGGGAGCATTTCTCAAACCGAATGGCATAACAAGCCATTCATAATGGCCGTTTGGCGTGACGAAAGCTGTTTTTGGGATGTCCACTGGGTTCATTTTGACATGCCAATAGCCTGATGTAATATCCAAGTAGAAAAAATTTCGATTTTCCCAGGTAGTCCAGCACGGAATATGCGCGGAATAGGTTGGTAGTCGGGCACAGTGACAGCATTAAGCTTTCGATAATCAATGCATAAACGCGTACGCCCTTCGCCTTTTTTCTCCGCAAGAATGACAGGAGCTGCGTATGGTGAAAAAGAAGGACGCACTACACCTTGCTTCAGAAGTAAGTCCACTTGCCTGACAATTTCCTCTTTGTCTGCTGGGGAGCATCGATACGGTGGTCTGTGAATAGGGACGTTGTTGCTGAGGACAATGCGATGTCGTTCATCCGCAATACATCCGAAGTCCATCTGAGACTTTGAGAAAATGTCCTCGTAACTGTGAAAGACATCTCTCAAAGCAGCTTGTTGCGACGGTGAAAGGTGCGTGACGTCAACGGACTGGAGCGGGGTTGTACCAGCACTGAAGACACACTTTTGATTTTCAAGGGGGTTGTGTAGAGCTTCGTCGTCTTGAAGCAAAGTCATAGTATTCAAGTTCAGCGACAGGTTGAAAAAGGAGGCGTTGTCCAGGCCCAGCAAGAATTCAGTCTCCATGCCTTGGAGAACGTGTGCTTGGACTGCCCGCTTTATCTTCCCTATTTCCAATTGTATATGTACGCGGCCCAAAGTTTGTGTCGCTGAGGTGACTTGTTGGACACTGATGCATGGATCCTTGAGCAATTGCAGCTTGAGTTCTCCGAACACAACGCCACTGATACAGGTAATAGTGGCTCCTGTATCCAGAGTTGCGTTCAGAGTGTCCGTTCACAAGTGCACCAAAACGTATTAGTGCAGCTTTGGGCCGCCCGTTTCGTTTCCCTGGTCGTCAGCTAGAGCAGACACCATTTCACGACGAGGGCACTCATTGGGCCAGTGAAACTGATTTGGCAAACCAGCAGATGCACACTGTCGGCACTCACTGCGAGGGTTGCGCATCGATCCTGCAGTCCATCGTCGTGTAGGATGAGGCTCCCGTTGCCCGAGCTGCCGCTTCGACGAGCGTTGGGAAGCATCTCTCTGGACGGAGTCTTCCGCTTGGAGCGCAGCAGCAAGCCACTTGGCCGGGGTGGTGAGCGTCATTCCAGCGAGGCGCCTTTCGATTTCCTCAGGTACACCGTCGGTCAAGCCTGACACTATGTGAGCGTCCTTCAACTCTGCAAGGCGACCAAGGCGCGTCTTCTCCTCGTAATAGTGCCTGATGCGCTGCTCTCTTTTGAGTCTGCAGTGTATGAATTGGCGGAAGGGGTCACTGACGGGGGCAGCAAATCGCGCTATCATGCTTGTTTTGATGCCTTCCCACGTATCTTCGTAGTCGAAAATCTCGGTGAGGTACCAGCGGAATGCCTCACCTTCCAGGTACTCGCTGATGCAGTCGATGCGATCTCGTTCGGATCAGGTAGCGTTGCTCATTTTCGTTTCGAAAAGACGCGACCACTTGTCTACAAGGACGTCGTCTTCAGCTCCAGTGTATTTCGGCAGGCTGATCATCTTCTTTGGCAGGCTCATGATACTGTTGAGGTAGATCCTGTCGACTTACTGTAACGGATGAGACATGGCGTCAGTCAGAACACCAGTTTGGTTTGGTTTGGTTTTCCTATTGATCTATGGCACGTACCCACTCTGGGGGATGGGCCAAGAATGCGTTGTTGAAACTTATAAAGTTATTCGAAAAATATTAACTGGTTAAATAAAAAGTCACAGTTTCACCGCAAGGGTGAAGCAATGAATGCGATAGCAACAAATTGTAATGTTATACGAAGTGAGGCTGGCAGCTAACTCTTTTTAGATCCGATCTCACGCAACTCTAGAAAACGCTGGTTTAAGAGCATGCGGCCGCTCCAGGGAAACACTGCTCACCACATTCTCTTCGCGTTGACAGCGCAGCACGTAGAAGGGTACACCGGCCCCCCCGATGTCGGCCGCCGAGAAGAGGAGATAACGCGCGCGCCCGCGACGACCGCGCTCGTAAAATCGAAGGTCGCTCGAGGGACCCCCCCCCCCCCCCCCCTCGCGTCTTTTCACGCTCACAAACGACGGGCGGGGCCGGTTATATATATACATATACGGGGGGATGACGGCGGCGGCGACGCCGACGGCGAAAACCAGCCGAGAGTGTCCATATAATTGCTATCGCAATAAATTATAAAAAAAAGAACACCAGTTTAATCTAACTCCTCGTCTTCCTCATCTTCCTTCCCCCATTCACCCGTGAACCGTATATATATATATATATATATATATATATATATATATATATATATATATATATATATATATATATATATATATATATATATATATATTGTAAGCACAATATTTACTGCTGTCTTGTAATATATATATATATATATATATATATATATATATAACGGTAGCAGTATTTCGTAATAAAAGTTATTTTTGTTTTGCAGTATTCCATCACCTTATGACGATCCACGTAAAACTGTGTTACTTTTCGGACGTACTTCAGAAACTTGCTCAAGAAGATAGCGTAGAAGGACAACATTGATGTAAGGCTGGAAACCACTGAATATAACTGAAATGGGAAGATGCTCCTACAGCGTATTTTGGACGCAGTTGAACGTTAAGCCGTGATGAGCATCACCAAGTTTCACGGAAACCTTTATGGAGTGTCACGATATTTACATTTTCTCTTCCCATAGAGAATCGTTAGATCGAAATCGTACTTTTTGCGAAACTCGCTTACCTTGCGTCCTAACTTTGTAACCCCAAAGGTGTATCTCTCTTGTCTTGCCTGCTACGGTGATCTCTCCAGACATCATGCCAGCTTGGTCATAACTGTCCATTTTAACTGCTATGCTGTTGTAGAGAAATCGAAACCATTAGAAGTGACGTCACATCATCGTAATCTGAGGCACAAATTTGTCTTAGGGTCATTTTTTAATTCATTCCCTGTTTTGTCTAGCTTTCGTTACCAGCTATGGCAGATGGCAAAATTTCCCATACTTCACATACTTTTTAATATCCTGGAGCAGGTTTGCTGTAGACATATTGGCCATGCACTCCGCCAGCAACGTCTCCGATAACTCCGTCGGCATTTCCAGCGTGTGCGAAATGGCCGACCAGCTGGACAAAGAAAACCAGAGCACGAACAGCGATCGTAGCACCTCATTCAATCATATTGTAACGTCATCATACTCATCACCACAACAACAGCGGATGCTACTATACTGCGAATTTTAGCGCTGATGTGTCCTCTGATGTACCTACACGAGTAAACCGCTTCTGTCAAGGAAGGCAAGCGATATATCCGTGAAGTGGTAGAAAACCGTTTATTGTGCGATGTAAGTGCACTTACAGAACAGCAGATAATCGAAGACTTTGGATCCCTCCACTACGCTCTGCCTCATAATTATATCGTGGTTTCGGCACGGAAAACCCCACAAGTTCCTATTACTTCAATGATTAGCAATTATGTTCCAGTACATCATTATGATGAACACCAACGAAGTGAAGATAGGCACAATACACGGAGAGTTGTACAAGGATAGGTACACTAATCTAGCCTAAGTAAATCTTAAAGAAGAGCGTAGTCATCAAGGAAATGAGCGATTTATGTTACGCCTGTAACAACAGAGCTGTTTCAATTTTGGTTTCTTCGAAAAGCATATACCAGAAACGCGCGTTCTCTAGCAAACACTTGGCTCACCTGTGCCTCTCTTAACCATATGATTCTGTTGCTATGGGCGAGAGAACGAGGAAAAGATAGAGGGAAAGAAAAAGAAAGAGATAATGAAAGAGAAACAGAAACACACGGGAAGGAAGAAAGAAAAAAATACATAGACGGACAACGAAAGAAAGAGAAAGAAATAGAGAGAGATAGAAAGGAGAAAGAAAGAAACAGAAAGAGCGAGAAATAGACATATCATAGCCTTGTATAGTATAGTATAGCAAGTGGGTGGAAAAGAGAAGTGAAAGTGAGGCGGAGTGGAGGGTGAGGAGAAGGGAAAGGAGAAGGGGGAGAGGGTAAGACATTTTATAGCCATGTATCCAATGGAACAGCAAAGGGTGGGACAGGAAAGTGAGGGGAAGGAGGAGAGAAAGGAGGAGGGGAGAGGTTGAAGCGTAGCATATTGTCACGTGGTCGTGACGTCGACGAAGGCAACAGTCGGCGTTAAAAGAAAAGGAACTCTTTATTAGGCCGAACTTGTGGCCAAGGAACTGAAAAGTCAGGCTACAGCAATGCACACTGGCACTGAAAGCGGCGAACAGAGCGTCGGCCGTCGATAATCTGAACATCGTTGGAGCGCGCCGGCTTTTATGCATCACGCGTCGAACATTCTAGCCTTATCACTGGTCATCGCGCAAGCTCTGGAATAATCTCGAGGTAGTCGCGTCTTGCGCGCAATCTTAACAAAACGATCTACAATAATCGCGAAGGTTCTAGAACAATAAGGCGCGGTTTGAGCTGAGCTTTGCTGACGGTCTTTGTGGGCGAAAACCGAATACAACAAAAGTGAAAATAAGAATAGCGCGCTGGCAATGCCCCCCTCTGAAAAAGGCATCGTCCCGATGCTTAAAACAGAACACGGGGGAAAATGCATGCAACAATAAATCACAACAATAAAGAAAGAAAGTACAACAATTAAGCAATAAGTGCAGTCCTCCAGGTTTGCTAACGCGCGTAATACGGCTTGAGGCGCACGACATGGACGACTTCAGGTCACGCACGGCGCCGTTGAGAGTTCGTTATGCCGTCCGGGACGACCTCGTAGTCCAGAGCACCGAGACGTCGAAGCACCTTGTACGGCCCGAAGTATCGCCGAAGGAGTTTTTCACTAAGTCCACGTCGGCGTATCGGTGCCCACACCCAAACGCGGTCGCCAGCCTGGTATTCCACGAAGCGTCGTCGAAGATTGTAACGGCGGCTGTCGGTCGTCTGCTGATTCTTGATGCGCAGGCGGGCGAGTTGTCGGGCTTCTTCAGCGCGCTGAAGGTACACGGTGACGTCGAGGTTTTCTTCGTCGGCGACGTTGGGCAGCATGGCGTCGAGCGTCGTTGCCGGGTTCCTACCGTAGACCAACTTGTATGGCGCCATCTGTGTCGTCTCCTGCACGGCCGTGTTGTATGCGAAGGTCACGTACGGAAGGATGGCGTCCCACGTCTTGTGTTCGACGTCGACGTACATGGCCAGCATGTCGGCGATGGTCTTATTTAGACGCTCGGTCAGGCCGTTGGTCTGTGGGTGGTACGCGGTGGTCCGGCGGTGGCTTGTGTGGCTGTATCCCAAGATCGCCTGGGTTAGGTCAGCCGTAAACGCCGTACCTCTGTCGGTGATGAGAACCTCTGGGGCGCCGTGTCGAAGGACGATGTTCTCAACGAAGAACTTGGCTACCTCGGCGGCACTGCCTTTGGGCAGGGCTTTTGTTTCGACGTAGCGGGTGAGGTAGTCGGTGGCCACGACGATCCATTTATTTCCGCAAGTCGACGTTGGGAACGGCCCCAGGAGGTCCATCCCGATCTGCTGGAACGGTCGCCGAGGAGGCTCGATCGGCTGAAGGAAGCCTGCTGGTCTTGTGGGCGGTGTCTTTCGTCGCTGACAGTCTCGGCACGTCCTTACGTAGCGGGCGACATCGGTGGCAAGGCGCGGCCAGAAGTACTTTTCCTGTACTCTTGCGAGCGTGCGGGAAAGTCCGAGGGTGTCCAGCCGTCGGGTCGTCGTGTAGTGCCTGGAGGACTTCTGGTCGCATTGCTGCAGGCACCACGAGAAGGTAGTCGGCTCGAAGTGGCGAGAAATTCTTCTTTATGAGAACGCCGTTTCGCAAGAAAAACGACGCGAGTCCTCGCTTGAATGCCTTTGGAACAATGGCGGTCTTGCCTTCGAGATACTCCACAAGGCCCCCTGAGTTCCGGATCGGCTCGCTGTCGTTCGGCGAAGTCGTCGGTAGTTATGGTTCCCAAGAAGAAGTCATCCTCCTGGTCATCCTGCGGCGGCGGGTCGACGGGGGGCGCGAGACAAGCAGTCGGCGTCAGAGTGTTTTCGTCCTGACTTGTAAACGACGGTGACGTCGAATTCTTGAAGTCTCAGACTCCATCTTGCGAGACGACCTGAAGGGTCCTTCAGGTTAGCTAGCCAACACAAGGCGTGGTGGTCGCTCACAACTTTGAAGGGCCTGCCGTAGAGGTAGGGGCGAAACTTTGACGTTGCCCAGATGATGGCAAGGCACTCCTTTTCTGTTGTGGAATAGTTGGCTTCTGCCTTGGATAGCGACCGGCTAGCATAACTGATAACCCTTTCCACGCCGGCAGTTCTCTGGACAAGTACGGCGCCGAGTCCTACGCTGCTTGCGTCGGTGTGGATTTCCGTGTCGGCGTGTTCGTCGAAATGCGCAAGTATTGGAGGCGTCTGCAGGCGTCGTTTCAATTCTTGAAATGCTTCGACTTGCGCCGCTTCCCACATGAATTCCACGTCGTTTTTCGTGAGCTGAGTTAGTGGCTCGGCGATGCGTGAAAATTCCTTGACGAAGCGTCTATAATAGGCGCACAAGCCGAGAAAATCGGCGTACGGCCTTCTTGTCGGTAGGCGGCGGGAAGGCAGCGATGGCAGCGCTGTTTTCCGTGGGTCGGGGCGAACTCCAGACTTGCTGATGACGTGACCCAAGAACAGGAGTTCCTCGTATGCGAAGCGGCACTTTTCTGGCTTCAAGGTGAGTCCGGAGGCCTTTATTGCTTGAAGTACTGCGTCACGTCGGCGGAGGTGTTCGTCGAAGTTTGAAGCAAACACAATGACGTCGTCCAGGTACACCAGGCAAGTCTGCCACTTCAATCCTGCCAGCACTGTATCCATAACCCGTTGGAAAGTCGCAGGCGCCGAGCAAAGACCGAAGGGCATGACTTTGAACTCGAAGAGACCGTCTGGTGTTATAAACGCGGTCTTCTCTCGGTCTCTCTCGTCGACTTCAATTTGCCAATAGCCGGTCTTGAGGTCCATCGACGAAAAGTACCTGGCGTTGTGGAGTCGATCCAGGGTATCGTCGATCCGTGGTAGAGGGTACACGTCCTTTTTCGTTATTTTGTTCAGGCGGCGATAATCGACGCAGAAGCGTAGGGTTCCGTCCTTTTTCTTCACTAACACCACGGGTGACGCCCACGGACTCTTTGAAGGCTGGATGATGTCGTCGCGTAGCATTTCGTCGACTTGGTTCTTTATGGCCTCGCGTTCCCGCGTTGAAACTCTGTACGGGCTCTGACGTAGTGGCCTGGCGCTTTCGTCTGTTATGATGCGGTGTTGTGCGACTGGGGTCTGTCGAACTCTTGACGATGACGAAAAGCAGTCCTTGTATTGCAGGAGCAGGGTTTTGAGCTGTTCTTGTTCATGCGTCGGAAGGCTCGGATTGACGTCGAAAGTTAGTTGGTGAGCTTGGTTCGTCGTAGCATGTTCGGTAAACTCGGCGAGGGCGAGGGCGTCGCTGGCTTCCTCATTTTCTTCGATGTAGGCGACCGTCGTGCCTTTGCTCACATGCTTGTATTCGTTGCTGAAGTTCGTGAGCATCACTGTTGCTTTCCCTTCACGCAACTCGGCGATGCCTCTTGCGACGCAAATCTGACGGTTTACAAGCAGGTGCTGATCGCCCTCGATGACGCCTTCGAAGTCTGTGGGTTTTTCGGTGCCGACGGAAATCATGACGCTGGAGAGAGGCGGAACGGTGACGTGCTCGTCTATCACGTTCAATGCATGGTTCCCCGGCGTCGTGTGGGTAGGCAGCGCTTTTTCTGAAGTTAGTGTTATCGACTCAGACCTTAAGTCGATGACGGCACCGTGGTCACTTAGGAAGTCCATTCCAAGTATCGCATCCCTTGAGCAGTGTTGTAGGATAACAAAGCTCGCAGGATAAGTCCGGTTATTGATGGTGACTCTCGCCGTGCAGACTCCAATTGGCGTTATCAGGTGGCCTCCAGCTGTCCGGATTTCGGGTCCACTCCAAGCGGTCTTTACTTTCTTCAGCTTGGCGGCGAATGGCCCACTGACGACGGAATAGTCGGCACCAGTGTCGACGAGAGCGGTGACGTTGTGACCGTCGATGAGAACGTCAAGGTCGCTAGTCCGTCGTCTTGCGTTGCGGTTAGCTCGCGGCGTCGGGTCACGGCTGCGTCGATTTGTTGCGCTGCTCCCATCATGCTGCGTCGTCAGATCTAGCTCGGTCCGCGAGGTTTCGTCGGCAGGGCTCTGTCTGCTTCGCGTCGTGGTCAGCAGGTTTCGTCGCGGCGTCGTCGTCGGCGTCGGCGGAGGATCTTCGGTAGTTTGACGTACAGCAACCGCACCTCCATCGGTTGCTGCCCTTAGTTTTCCGGGTAAGGGCTCGGAGATCGGCCCCCGAGCCGGACTGGTGTACTGCCTGCGATGCGGTGAGGTGTAGCGGCCTGGCGACGGCGAACGGGAAGGTCGTCGGGGTGTCCACTGCGCTCCTGTGAGGTAGTCGGCGATGTCACGAGGTCGTTCGCCCGGCTGCGGACGCGGCGCGTTTACGGCGAAACCACGCAGTCCCATCTCCCGGTACTGGCAGCGGCGGTACGTGTGCCCGGCTTCACCGCAGTGGTAGCATAGGGGGCGGTGGTCAGGGGCGCGCCAAACATCGGTCTTCCTCGGAGGGTAGCGCTGGCTGGCAGGTGGCCGGTATGGCGCCGGTGGTGGTGGGGGCGGTGTCTGGCGGCGGAACTGCGGCGGTGCGAAGTCTTCACGTGGGCGCGACGGGGGGAGCGTTACGCCGCGCTGCAGCAGCGTAGCTCATCGCTTGTGGCTCGCGCTGCACTGGTTCAGGTGCGCCCAGAACTTGCCGGATTTCCTGGCGCACGACGTCGGCGATCGGCTGCTCCTGAGGCTGCGAAGTTGGCAACAGTTTGCGCAGCTCCTCCCGAACGATTGCTCGGATGGTGTCGCGCAGGTCGTCGGGATGCAGTGCTTGAACCTCCCCGTACGTCGTCAAGGGAATGCGGCGGTTGTACTGGCTGGTACGCAATTCAAGCGCCTTTTCAATTGTCGTTGCCTCGGTGACGAATTCGGCGACCGTCTTGGGCGGGTTGCGGACAAGTCCTGCGAAGAGTTCTTGTTTCACACCCCGCATAAGGAGGCGGACTTTTTGTCTTCGGACATGTCAGCGTCCGCCTGGCGGAAAAGTCGCGTCATCTCTTCCGTGAAGATGTTGACGTTTTCGTTGGGTAGCTGCACCCGGGTCTCGAGCAATGAAGCCGCCCTTTCCTTTCGGATGACGCTCGTGAACGTGTCCAGGAACGCGCTGCGGAAGAGGTCCCAGGTTTGGAGTGAGGATTCCCGATTCTCGAACCAGGTCCGTGCCGCGTCTTCCAGGTAGAAGTAGGCATGGCGCAGCTTGTCTTCGGCATTCCAGTGGTTGAAGGCGGCGACACGCTCGTATATTTCGAGCCAAGTTTCCGGGTCTTCCCGCGATGAACCACGGAAAGTTGGTGGTTCCCTGGGTTGCTGGAGCACGATTGATGCAGGCGGCACAGGGGTGGTCATGGTCTCTGCAGTAGCGGTCGTAGCCTTGGTCTTCCGAATCTGATCGGGTAGAGGCCCGTGCTCTGGAGGTAGCCCTCGCTGCCTGCGGCTAGCTCGCTGATCGAGGTTGGCGCCGATATCTTCTTCCCGATGTGGGCTTGGCTCACGGCTGGAGGGGGCGTTCGGTACATGGACCAGGAAGCACCTCCACCAGATGTCACGTGGTCGTGACGTCGACGAAGGCAACAGTCGGCGTTAAAAGAAAGGAACTCTTTATTAGGCCGAACTTGTGGCCAAGGAACTGAAAGTCAGGCTACAGCAATGCACACTGGCACTGAAAGCGGCGAACAGAGCGTCGGCCGTCGATAATCTGAACATCGTTGGAGCGCGCCGGCTTTTATGCATCACGCGTCGAACATTCTAGCCTTATCACTGGTCATCGCGCAAGCTCTGGAATAATCTCGAGTAGTCGCGTCTTGCGCGCAATCTTAACAAAACGATCTACAATAATCGCGAAGGTTCTAGAACAATAAGGCGCGGTTTGAGCTGAGCTTTGCTGACGGTCTTTGTGGGCGAAAACCGAATACAACAAAAGTGAAAATAAGAATAGCGCGTGGCAATATAGTATAGCAAGGAACTGGAAAGGGAAGTTAATGTGAGGAGGGAACGGTCATCACCTCCGCTGTTTTTTGTCTTCGCACCATTACTGTGTAGCTGCCCCAATTTTCTTCCATGGTGGATAAAGGTTTCAAACACAAGAGATCATATGATTTCTTCTCCTTCTGACGGTTGCTTACGTGACAAAGAAGTTCGCATTTTAGCAAGTATCCAAAGCATGTGTTACGTGGCAATAGCGCAAGAGCATACGTTCAGGCTGTGCGGAAACAGACGAGGTGGTCCATTGACGTGTAATCACTTACATGAAGCCAAACTTGACATGTTCTTCCGATTTTTCCGCAGTTTCATTTCCGCAGTTATAATGCTTCCTGTCGGAAGAAGCGAAACAATGCATTTTTCAGGCTGTCAGGACGTGTATACCTGCTATATTGTCTCGTGCGCATACACAACATCATTTATATTTATGCGAAATGGTTACATATGAAGAGTTTTTTTTCGAAATGAGTCAAATCCACCTAAACAGAATTTGTGAAAACAGTAAAAATTTGTTACGCAATGTAAATACAGCGCTTTCAAACCTATTACGCGATATATTTTACATGTCAGCTAGTAGAAGTTTACGGCCACAATTAATTAAAAAATATACAGCGGACTTGACCAATATTAGCATGATAACTTTGGATTTGGCTCATATTGAAATGACACATTCAATTCGAGGCGGTATTCTTGCAAAAACTTTATTGAAATCGACTTTCAAGAGCAGTATGATAGAGTTTTGGCCGAAAAGCCATCAAAGATAGGCGACAATGCTTCAATTAAGGGCCTTCAGCTATACACGAAGAGCCGGTGCGTCTTCTTCACAGCACAAGCAGCTCTATTCGAAATCTTCTGTATGATCATTTTCTTTGGCGCGCCTGAGGACACTGACAAAATAAGCGAGCTCTTGATTCTCTTGCCATGAACTGCCGAAATGCTTTACGAGAAGGCTCGTCACATCTATCAGTTTCATTTTGTTGACATGATGAGTGTACAGTGGGCATTGCACGGTAGCTTGTGCAAGGGACTTTCCCCCTCTTTAGGACTGGCACGAAATTTGATACGGAAACATTATAGTGGGGGTTCTGCTCTAACTCTAGGGCTTCTACCAGCTGCATTTCTTTGAATGTAGAAGACCTTGGTTTCTGTTATCTTAAACGGCAAGCTGGATGTCGATTTCATCTCTGCCGTACAGTAGGCTTTCCAGTCATACACGTCCCAATGTTTTCCGAGCTCTAGCACAGTGCCATGATATGAAAAAATCATTTGGTAGCTTTGGGGATTCAGGATTTCTTCGTGTTTCTTCGTGAGGATTTCTTCCTCACGTCCTTTTCAATCCGGCCAAATACCCTGTCTGGAGGTAAAAAGCTCTGCTATTGGCTTACTGGATTTGCCTCATTTCGATCCGTACAGCGCACGGATCTGGCTCAATCTCGTTTTGAAACGAAATCTGTAAGCACTCGTAGCTGGTTGTATTGACCCATTTCGTTTCGATAACTGTTTTACAGGAAAGTTGAGAATATGTGCGTGCCAATGGAGCTTTATTTGAGCTAGTTTCGGTTTCTGGATTTAGCTCATTTCGAAAAAAAAACTCCTCATATGTGAACAACCCTGCGTAGACTAGACTGCGCAGTGATAAGAA
>JALIZH010013692.1:0-68677 GCA_030522465.1 Rhipicephalus appendiculatus
GCAATATAATATACGACGCAAAATGCGAAATACAATATACAAAGCAATACAACGCAAAGTCAAATACAATACAGAAAATAAGGCGGAATAGAAGTAAAAAAAAGAGGTACAAAAACAAAAAAAAAATGAGAAAATAAAATAAAAAATGAAAAAAAAAATGAAAGCAACCTATACAAGAAACAAAAAGAAACGCAAATAAAAGAAATGTGGAGCAGTGAAAAAAAAAATTATAGATTAACTAAGGTGAGCAATCAACAGTTGAAAGGAAAGATTTTATTGATGTTTTGAAAAGTGAAAATATGGGCACAGTTTTAAGTTCTACAGGCAAACTATTCCACAGATGAATGGTAGAGAATTTAGACGTTTTCTTACCGTAGTTCGTGCGAATGGGTGGTAGCAAGTAATTATAATTAGAAGCAAACCTGGTGGGGTTAGTATTCTTGAGGGAGTTACATTCAATGTATTCGAAGGAAAGCTGGGAATGAAGTAACTTATATGCAAACAAGTTGCACAATGACAAAAACTGCAGCTTTTACGTTACTCTTATACAAAATAAGTAGAGCATTTGCATATTCATCAAGAAAATGGAAGTGTGTTGATGTAATAGCCATTTGTCTCTTGCTTTCTTTACACTTTCGTGAATTTGGAAGTTAGTTAATGCAGTCATTTTTGCTGGTTCTGTGAAATCCAAATTAGCTTTTAATGTAATGCAACTGTAAATGGAGCTGCCGCAGGACTGCAATACAGTAGCAGCGACGCTTCCCTGTGGAAAAGTTCAAAGGAGGGCGGGGGGGGAAAGAGGGGCAATGGTGTTCCTTGCCCCTCTACTCCCTCATCACTGACACCTCTGATGATGATTATACACTCCAATGAACAAAATTATGATTGAAATTTTAAGCTAGGCATGTATATGAGCAAACTATAAATAACACACTTCCAATGTTATGACAGAAAAGACGACCTGTTTTTCCCATCAGGCAGAAAAATATAGGGTGCAAGGCCTCAAAACCGTTTTTTTTTTCTTTTCACGATTACGTTTTAAAGCTTTTACTATATGAGCATCATAAGTGAGAAAATTTATCTGTTTTGTTATCAAGGGCAGGAAGCTTGCAGCAATAGGAGAAGCGAGTCTCGCAGCACATTTCTACTTCAGAGTGCCATAGTTAACTCACAGGAGCTGACAGAGAAATGCACTTACCAGCAAGCCTTGCACCTGTGAGCAGCAATACAACAGGCAGGCAGAGCGTGGAGGTTGGCCACAACAATGGAAAGAATGAAACACGAAGAAAACGGCTTAAATAGCTGCGACATGCATCTTAGTCCTTTTTTATTCATTCGTGTTTCTTAATGCCAAAACTAGTACAACATTCGGCAAATCACACGTACCATGTAAATCGATATTATGGGAAGGAAAAGTAACTGTGGTGTAATTTTTTTATTGAGCAAAACGTTACAAAATAACGCTAAAGATACGTACAAACGTTGTACGCACAGACATATGCTGAACAGTCGCATATGCTTTATATAACAAGCTAGTTGTTTACAGTTGTGTAACGATGCCAACAGCAAGCATGGGTATTAGCAACACCAGAAGCGGTAAGCTGATGTGTAGCGCTTGTGATCGTGAAGATGGTAGCCCGTCACTAGTGCTACGTAGACAAACTTCAGTGGATGGCACTTCAAGGGGCCCTGAAACACTTTTCCAAGTAGCGATGGAATGGATTCACTAAAAGAGCTTATTGCCTCATGAATTCACCGCCGCAAAAATTTTTAGAATCCATCCAGTACGAGCGGAGTTACAAAGATTTGTCGCACGCTGCAATTGCATTCTCTCTTCTCTCGTCCCGACGAAAGCGCTGTAAGCTAAGCAGGGAGGGATGGCATGGGGAAAGAAAATACGTCACGCGCGCCTCATGACCTTGAGCGTTTTTTCTCTTTCTTTTTTCTTCTGATAAACGGCTTTTCAGTGCATTCTCGCGCGCATGCGTGGACAAGTCGCGGCCTCCCGTGACGGCCACACTAACGACCGAGCGCGCCAAGCTCAAATTAGCCAATGGCTGATGCAATGGCTGTGACGACTGATTTTTGAGCTTGCAGCGTCATTTGTCGAGAGAAGAGAAAGCAATTTTTAGGTGACTTTGAGAATTTATTGTGAATTCCAGGCTGCGTGGTGCGCTATATTATTTGGCTCGTGTGTTCTCGGGAGCCTAGACTACCGATCGGCAGTGTTTTCTGACCATGCTCAAAGAGTGTTGCAGGGCCCCTTTAAGCAAGCTAATCAAACACTGCAGACATATCAAACAACTGCAAGCACGTACGGAAGCCCATCTTGAATTTGGCACCAGCCTTAACCTTTTCCCGACCGTCGACGAGTATAGCTGTTGTAAGGTTTTCTAACAAAATGACCGGTGACGACTATACTCATCATCAGCAAAAATTGGTCCCGCACAAAAGCAATTAAGACGATACTCGTCATACCTGTGTTTCTTGATGCTTGATGGCCACACTTGTCCATGTTGGGACATTTGTGTCTCAGTTTTCATTTTATTGGCATTTTTTATTGTATTGCCATGCGGTGAAGCCACCTTCGAGTGATCTTTTCCTATGCAATTAGTGAAATAAGGGAATGCCATTGAATTGAAAGAGTGGCACAATCTTATTTAGAAAAAAGGAGGTCTAAAGTTGAGCGGTATAAAGCTTTTGGTTATTTTGGCACATTTTTCTTTTGGTTGCGAAAGGGCTAACCTTTTGAGGGTCAAAGGCATACATGCATATACGTCCTCCGCTAACAGTTACAAGACGGTAAAAGGCGTACATGTACACCATTGCCTGCATGTTTACAAAGTGTGCCTTTTTCTATCATTTTTCCTGCTTACATGTGCTGCCATATTGTGGGAATACATGGATTTTTTTCGTGCCACTGATGTCTCTCCCTTTTTCTTATGCTTTACTACAGCGCTGCGCCGGCTAGTTTTGGTTTCGCCCTTCGGCCGGTTTCCACTTATTGCGCCCGCAAAACTGATGGCTTTTTGGTTTAGAATCTTTCAAAAGGTGACCGATTTGTAACTCTCTCGTTTACTGCTCCCCGGTAAGCGATTACGCTTGTCTGCATGTAGGCGCCGACTGACACAAATGATGCCGCTGTGGTTCTGTTTCCTGTTTTGGGGACTCACAAAAACCGCTTCCGTCTCGTTGGCGATAAGAAGGAATGACTATGGTAGGTTTCAGACTTGTTTTCACTTTTTCGGACGCGCTCACTACTGCACCGTTTTCTTCAGAGCTCTCGCCCATGCAGTTTGCTTGCGCTATGGAAGTGTGTGCCAGGTTTTCTGCCACAAGTGAGTCTAGCGGTGATTCCTTTGAATCGCCGCTCAACTGCCAAATCAGAATATGATTCAGTAAATGTCAGCGTATAATATGAGGAGTTACTTACAAGTTAAGACTCAGATGTTGATGGGCAAGTGACCCCTCAAAATCGTGTGAGGCGAAGCAATGGTGACTGGATCAAAAGTAGATTTTCTCCCTCAGTGTTTCCATTTGATGCCACTTCGTGCACTTATATTTGTACGTCTGTGAACTACAGAGACGTTTATTGCAACACATCATTTTTTAACAGTCATATAGGTTTGTTTTTTTTTTTCATAATTTATCTTGCTGTTACTCATGAATAAACCATGTGTATGCAACAACCCAAATGACTTTTTTGTCGCTTTATGGACACCCTAAAAATTATGACAATTTTCTCAAATAGCTTCACCTGAAGATTTAAATCAGCAATAAAAAAAACTACCCTCAAAGGGTTAATGTTGTGCTGCTGATCCCTTCAGCTTCCACATTTTCTTTCCTTTGCGGGGTCCTCCGGGGCGTGAGGAGCCCGTTTAGTGGAAAGACACCTGTACCCAGCTTCGAGTGCAAATCCACTTGGCAACTAAGTCTTACAGACATGTCACCAGTGCAGTCATAACGAGGCATACATAGGAAGTCGTGGAATGCTCGACTATCATGTATGGCGACACTGCACATCAGATAGGAAAAAACTTCAGTACCGATGCTCGCACTGAAACTTTACGAGCCTTATAACAATGAGCGAATATTGCACACGCAAGTGCCCACATGCATGTGAAATGACTGAATACGTTCCACCATGCCACGTGTGCAAGCCCATGGCGAGCACCGTCACATAACAGTGGGGCAACCAGAGCAGTAAACAGGGGTGAACTAACTCACCGGGCGGCCTGTATATCTGCAAGGTCGGCTTGGACGACCTCTGGGGACCTGCAGCCCGGAGTGCAGCGCTCGCACTAGCAGCGTTCTTTAGTGCAAGCTGCACAGTGGAAACAAGATGTCCAGTTAGCACTCACTCTTAAAGCTCATAGAAGTGTATTTCAAGAAGGGAAATTATCAGACGCATATCTCATACCCACATTTGCCAAGGTGCATGTGCTTGACAGCGCGAACTTACTCAATTGGGCCTCTTATGAAGTGCTCATCTTATTTTGTGCCTCAACCACCTCATGGTTGTCCAACAACTAGACAGACAGCACACATTACCAAGACCTAACTTCATTCTTGAACGCATTCTTGACATTTCGTCACCTTCGTATTAGCTGTAGAAAGCTTTAGTCCATTCCAATTGGCTCAGAATGATGAAAGTAAAAGAAACACTCGCCAAGGAGTAGAAAAGGAAATGAGCCTTTTTCATTTCTTGGCAAGAGTTCGCTTCCCTTTTCACCATGTTCTTTCTTGACCAAACTGGTTTCCGTCCAACTCTTTATTATTGGCTCAGAAGAGTAAACATGGTGGCAGATAACAGCAGCCAGACATCCAGAACCAGGATGGTCCACAAATACAGCTTTGCAGAAGTTTACGGGGTAATGTTGAAACAAGAAACAAATGGTTTGTGCTAGCACCGCAAGAGGTACCACGTTGAAGTGCCAGATCCCCTCACATTTGGCCATATTTGAAGAAGCATTGCAGAACTGGTGCTCAGGTTAACTGTTCACACCATCCACCTACTCCTTTACGCATATGGGGAAATGCATCAACCACAATCGTCACTGCTGTGCTCTACACACCTGTCGTCGTTGCTCCATCTGCAGCTGCTGGATCTTCTTCATGAACCCGTGGCTCAGGTCGAGTCCCGGCGAAGGCCGCTGTCCGATCGAAGTGCTCTGCATGCCCAGTCTTTGGAGTGCGGCTAATTTTGCGTCTCCTACTCTGGCCTGCATGACTGGGCTGTTTGTTCCGCGATTAATCCGAAACAACTGCACGGACAGAAGAGAAGCACCTAATTAACACAGCAATTAAATTGGGTGAGTTGATAAATTAACTAAAATTTTTGTTGTGTATGTGCAGCACGACACAGATGAGCACGATGAAGCATGGATGATGAAGCACGTCCAATCTTCGTCCCTCATCCGTGGAATGCTGTACGTATACGACAAAAAATGTGATGCACAGTACAATGCAAAATTGTGTATGGGGTGTTCTCTCCCCAATTACCATACGAATGTGAGCGAGCTTATGCTGAGAAAGAACAAAGACAATGAGGGAACGAAAAACGTCTATTCAAATAAAGTTAACAATGAGTGCACAGTCTGTGTAATCCACTGGCAGTAGGATCACAATTGAATGTGCTCCCTTGTTGAGCCAAGCTTTCAAGCCTCTTAAGCACTTCAACATGAACTTTAATAATAATAATAATAATTGTCAGGATTTTACGTCCCACAACCATGGTACAATTATGAGGGGCACTGTAGTGGAGGACTACGGAAACTTCGACCACCTGGGGTTCTTTAACGTGCACCTAAATATAAGTGCACAGGCCTCTAGCATTTCACTTCCATAAAAAAAAATTGAAGGACACTTTCTAAATTCCAAAGTGTGACTGGCGAAAATCATGTGCCCATTGAGACAGGGTAGGTCAGAATGGAATGCGATGCGTGCGTCTCCCTTCTTGCATGATTGGACACGCTGGGCACAGCGACGCTAAGCAAGCAAAGCGCGAGCGCTGTAGAGTCCGACGCGAGGCGCGACCGACACAACCAGCGTTCATTGGCGCACCCTGGTGGCCACCTGGCACTGTGCCAAGGCACGGACGGATGGACGGACGTACGTGAGCATGAGACATTTAAAGGCTTTTGCCTTAAAATGCAGGCGCCGTGGCTGGGATTCGATCCCGCGACCGTCAGGTCAGCAGTCAAGTAACCACTAGACCACCACGGCGGGTTTCAACATGAACCTTGGATTCAAGACCGAAAGTCCAATATATAAGCGACATGTATCACAGATGGTAAAGCGCTAAAAGAAAACGGAGACTTATGAAGAACACAGGATGAAGCGATGTGTTCTTCGTCCTGTGTTCTTCATAAGTCTCCGTTTTCTTTTAGCGCTTTACCATCATGAACGTATACCAACACGCCCAACTGGCAGTTATTCTAAATGTATCACAGATTTTAGGAGCACAGGCACATATGCAATTACTATCATATCATTTAACAAACTGAGGCAATACTGCAGTGTGCCACAGAGCTAGCACTCTCCCCGCCTTTCATTTACGTGGATATGAGATGTCATGCAAGACAGCAGACATGTGCACAGTTAACGAGGCAAACTGGACTTTTGAAGGGACACTGAACCACCCTGCATGCTAGACAAAAAAAGCATATTCTGGCAGTTAAAGATGCAACTGCAAGCATGACAGCCACATGTTGCAGTTGAGCATGATGCATATGTACCAAACATTTGTTTTAGGCATGGGCGATTGTTTGGGCGTTTCGAATATTCGAACGAATAAAGCAGTATTCGCTTCGACGCGACTTTATAATTTACGAAATTTCGAAGTATTTGAAGCGAATGGGTACACTCGTTTGCTGCGTGTAACATTCCTGAAAAGGTGGTTTCACTGCAGCGTGAGGTTTCTATGCCGTGAAACCACACATCTAGGGGAAATAAGCTCTGCCGCGAAGCCACAATTCAAGGCTAAATACACTTATACCTAATATGTATAGATTATTATAAGTAAGAATGAAGGTCTGTTTACCATCGACGCCATCATCCCGTTCCGTATAAAGTCCAAATAAGTAACATCGCCCCGCGCGTCGTATATGTAAGGTCTATGTGCGAGTGAAAGCGCGCGAGGCTCTTGCGACGAACGTCGCTCACGATGAGATAAAACGAACTGGCCGTCTCCATCGCGTGAAAGGCGCACGGAGATAAGAGCTGGAGGGGTGCGCGGGTCGGGCAGGGAAATGCGTACTTTGACCGTGACCTAGTGGGCGTCGTCGCGCGGCATCCTTATTCCGTATCTTTAAACGGGAATTAGTAGATGGCTTGATCCAGGCCCGTAGCCAGGAAGGGGGGGGGGGGGGGGGCAGTGGCGTAGCCAGGGGGTGGCACACCGGGCACGTGCCCCCCCCCCCCCCGAAATTTTTTTTCGCCATGGCATGCAGCTCGACAAAAATGACCATAACAGGGAGGCCCCGAAATCAAGGAGGTGCCCCCCCCCCCCCCCGAAAAAAATTTCTGGCTACGCCCCTGGGGGGGGGGGGGGGCCAGGGGCCCGGGGCCCCCCCGAAATTCCGGATGGAGGGGGGGTGTTTTACCGAGGATAGATAATGAAAATAAGGTGTTTTTCAAGGTTTTCAACAGGTGCCCCCCCCCCCCCCCCCGAAAATCCTGGCTACGGGCCTGGCTTGATCCGTGCTGTTCCCTCATCGCAATGTTTGCACTGGGGCAGAATGAAAGCCCCTCCGTTTGCACTGGGGCAGAATGACAGAATGAAAGCCCCTCCGCTCGGTGCAGTGCAGCGGTAGTGGTTGCAAAAAGAGCGAGCTGCTAGCCTTACTTCGTAAAACAAGGGTGCTTCAGCAATGACGGTAATAACGTACCGTATGCGCTACGGTGTTGTTCCGTATTTGCAAACCACAGTCCTGAAAACGTTTTCGCTGTCGGATGCGTACGGTGATATTATAATATTAGCTAACACGGGCATTGTTGGCTGCTGCGTGCCGATCACGAAATAATCGTGTTTAGCTGAGCGTACTTGTTAAAAGTTTTAAAGCCAGTGCATTCAGAATTACGACGCTGCCGAAAATTCACAGCAACAATAAAGCTGCAGATACGCTTGTTTACGGTATCTAGCTGCTTGCCTGGTTGGTCTATCCGACCGCCAGATGGCAGAAGGTGTCCAGGCAGCCAGGCAGCTTCAGCTTGGCTACGGTAACGAAGCAAAATGCTATCAAGCTTGGAAGGTGGCTGACAAAATAAACGATCTGATATCGTGATGGGAAAATGATAAAGTTTATTGATTGCGACGTTCAACGTAGCTCGACTGAATCCATGAAGCTTATTACATTGAGCCAAGTACAGCCGTGCAGTGAGCTTTGATATGCAAGCTTGTGGCAACGCCATCGCTGCGCCATTTTGAATGTCCTTTCGTACGCGCCGTCCGTGCATCGGCGTGCAAGAGGTGTTTCGGAGGTCTCTAGTCATCCAAGTCGACGTACGGATCTCGGTCACAGCGCGTGCAGCGAGTTTTTCGCTCGTGCGGCGACAGCGCGGACCTTCAAAATGGCGACTTCGACGCTAGCGCTCCTCGCGGATGGCTTCAAGTGCACACCACCATAGGCGTGCGCAGGGTTCCCCTTCAGGGGGGGGGGGCGGCGAAGGTTCGCGGCAGCGCCCCCCCCTCCCTTTTATGTCAATGCATGGGGCTGACTTTGCGCCCCCCCTCTTAGGTGACTAGGGGGGGGGGGGCGGCCGCCCCCTCTGCCCCCCCCCCCCCCCGCCCCGTGCGCACGCCTATGCACACTACCTTATATACTCCCGCCAAAATTAAACTGTCTGTGAAAAGAAACAGCGCGAAATAAGGCAGACAAAAGCGGAAGGAACCACTGGCGTAGCTAGCGGGAGGGCGGGTTGAAACCTCCCCTACCCCCGGAATTTTTTCCGAATTACGAACATTCATAGGCGTGCGCACGGGGGTGGGGGGGGGCAAGAAGGGGGGGGGGGCGCAAGGCCAGCCCTATACATTGTAGGGGGGGGGGCGCAAAGTTAGCCCCATACATTGACATAATAGGGAGGGGGGGGCGCTGCGACGAACCTTCGCCCCCCCCCCCTGAAGGGGAACCCTGCGCACGCTTATGCGAACATGTATAAAGAAGGGTTGGAACCTCCCCTCCACGCCGAAAAAAATTTCTAGCTACGCCCCTGGAGAAACAGGAGCGCCTTCCTGTGAGCGTACATTCTCGTTCAACTTTTCCATCTTTCGTAGAGCATATTCCAATTTTGTTGTTATCGCATTCACTGTTTCGCCCTTCAGGCGACACTGACTCTATTACTTTGCCACGGAATGTATTGTGTTCCAACCAGGAGGCGCTGGTTCTACGCTACAAACTACAAAAACGGCAGCCGTTGGTGTCTCATTGCAGCGGTCGCACGGCTTCTCAACGTGTGGCTGCGAGTTCGCGTGCATGTTGCGCGATATTTCCATTTCGATGCGGGTCACAACATCGGCTGTGAAGTATAAGGTATTTCGGCCTGTTCGAGAATACATATGAGACGGACATAAGCTGCATGACAAATGGAAATAACCACTGAGGTAATTAAAATTACGCAGAAAAATTTTCAGACAGTACCCACACACACTGAAAGATTGCAACCTAGCAGCATCGAAGCCCTCTTTGCCCAGCAGAAATCTTGAGCATATTTTCGCCTCAAACTTGTGCTAAACGAGGAGGCGCTGGCTAAACTAGCTATACGCGCTCGTCAAAGTTGCATTTGTTACCGCTCTAACTCTTGGAGCCAATAATCCTGTTGTTTTAAAGGGGCACCAATTTTATTCCTAAAGCCAACAATCATTTTGAAAGCGAAAATTGTCCTACGCCGAGTTTCCCAAGGTCATTCATCGCGCCACCATGACCGTGAGCCAGAGGAGCGCAAGAGTGGCAGACGTGACGTAACGTCACGTGATCCGCTGCGAAGACGCGTCGCAGCTGCGGAACCGCGTGACTAGGCGAAGGAGAAGACGCTTCGTGTCTTTCCGCTACCCCCCAGCGACCGTCGTGTCGTCACCGGTCCGATTAGGTGAAGTCAAAAGGAACAGACATAGGCGTGCGCAGGGTTCCCCTTCAGGGGGGGGGGGGGGGGGCTCCTATGCGCACGCCCACTGCCTAATAAGTCAATGTATTGGGGCAGACCTTAACGCCCCTCCTCCTCTTAGGTGACTGGGGGGGGGCCCCCCGTGCGCACAGCCTATGGGAACAGACGCTGTCGAGCGGGCGAACATGATTAAAGTTGCAAGGCGGGCTTGTTGCTACGGTATACTTGAATAACAATGGTAGCACAAAGAAACGGGACAACACAAGATAGTGTGTGTGCCTCCGTGTTACTATCTTGTGTTCCGTTTCTTTGCGCTACCATTGTTATTAAAATATGGCGCACAAGAACCCGTTTGTCTACTAGCAGGTGCGCGCGTTCCCTGCTCTTTCTCCTTTCATGGCGAGGAGGAACACACAGAGAGGTGGACAGAGATCCGAAGGACAGAGCGAAACGACCAAGGGCCCCGCTTCGATCATCCAACGCCAACTCTGCTTACGTTCGCTGCATGCTCGTGCGCAACTACAACGCCAAAACTAAGTTTCGACCTCTCGGTGCTTTCACCATGCATCATGACTGCGGTAAAGCCTAACTGTAATTGAACACCGTGTGCATACTCGCAAACCCAAACCAAACTCGCAATGATTGTGGCAGCCAACACAAACTCGTGACGCGGGTGACAATAGCTTGTTTACACGAAAACCAAGGGCGCGTTTCGCGTGCCGTGTCGCGACACGCAATATAAAATTGATTTAATTATGTTGTAGGCTATATTATCCTTTGATATTTCGTAGATGATGCGTGTGTCAGCATAGGCGTGCGCACGGGGGGGGGGGGGGGCGAGAAGGGGGGGGGCGCAAAGCCAGCCCTATACATTGTAGGGGGGTGACAGGGGGGGCGCAAAGTCAGCCCCATACATTCACTTAATAGGGAGGGGGGGGCGCTGCGACGAACCTTCGCCCCCCCCCCCCCCTGATGGGGAACCCTGCGCACGCTTATGTGTGTCAGCACTCTTTTAAGGTACCTTAGGAGAGTTTCAGCGTGAGTTCGCCCTGGCGTTGTTAGAAGTTTCGTTCTCAGCCCGCTCTATTATTTAGCAAACAGACGACGCGTTCGCTATGCACACGTTATCTTTTACTCCACGTCACGCAGACTGCAGCGCCGGTTGTTCCAGTGGTGTAGCTGGCTGGCAATATTTCACTTACTTTAGATCTTTACTTGCCAATACGTCTGAGAGTGAGTTCGCTTCCGGCAGGAATGAGAATTAACGCAGACAGTGATAACTAACACTGATAAGCATTAATTACGCTCGATTCCCTTTTATTGCCTTTCAGGTTACCCAAGGTAACATTATGTTTTGCTTCTCTAATTACCCATAATAACGCGTAATCACTTTTAGGCGCATATTCACCCCCACGTTCTAATTTCTTACTTTAATTGCCTCTAATTATATAAATTATCGCTTTCATATGCTTCGGTAATGTTCTAAAGTTCATGTCCCATTTATTTGTGTTCGTTTGCAGTTGACTTATACTCCGCCGCAGAGGCTATATTGGCCTAGAGATCGAACAGAGTCGGCACCAAGCGGTGAGCGGACCAAACCCCGTAGTGTGGATGGCTCCTCGAGTCGTCCGCTAGCCACAACGCGTCTGCATGTGCGCGAATGTGGTGCACGTCCTCAGAGGGTGGCTTATCCCGTTGTGTAAGCCCGGTATCAAATGCTTGCACGGAAGCCTACGCAATATACACAAACTTTTCGCCTTCCGAGGCTTATCTGCACTCTGCTAAGTGAGTGCATGCACATATTGGTTTGGCACTAGATGTGATCGTCGTAGCGTTCATTCGCCAAGATCATTTCAATGTGGGTGCCGCTTTGTTGTTCAAGCAGGTCACATGGTGCATTTGGCGTCGTCCTAAACAAAACAAGTACTAAATATCGAGGTGTGAATGCAGAACTTTAGCGACCTCATCTCGTGAAGTGTCACCGATTTCGAAATCATTGTGCTACCAGCCTACCGCAAAGCATGAACTAGCGTCTGCAAAGGCCAGTTAGAAATACAAAAAGGAAAAAAAAGAAAATGTGGATGCGTATATGTGCAAGCAGAAAAGCAGAGTGCACAAAGTTCTACTACAACTTTTTATGCAGAAATACAGGTTTTTTTTTCTTTTTCTTTGTTTTTGATCAGCCGCTCGAACAAGATGTAAATTATTGGTTCAGTCACGCAACAGCAATGCTACTGTAGTATAGGCAAAACACAAGCTAAACACGTACAAATAAAACTGGAAAAAAGCATCAAGCACAGTGCGAAAACACTCGACTGTCGCCGAAGGCCAGCACACCATTCATTGGCAGACTGCGCTTATCTCACACGTAATAGGAACGTTAGGTCGGCTTCGCGCATTAATCTGGCAATGGAAAGCTTATACAGTATCATTAGGGTGCCATCAACGCACTTTATTTGCCGACAATCGACTCAAACCGCTCACAACGAAGCGCCGCTGTGTGCATTTGTATGCGCGCCGCCGACCGTTTATCCACACTACCGCCGCGACGGTGCCGCCTCCTATAGGTCGATCTCGCCCAACACCTCCTAAACTTCTTTTTAGGAGGTGTTGTCTCGCCGCCAATAGCGGTTGCGGTGCTCGGCTGTTGACCCGAGGGTTCGATCCCGGCCGCGATGGTCGCATTTCTATGGAGACAAAATGCTTGAGTACTGTGCGTTGCCAGTGCACGTTAATGAGCACCAGATGATCGAAATTTCCGAAACCCTCCACTACGGCGCCTTTGATAATCATCGTGGTTTTGGGACGTAAAACCCCAATTATACCACCTGTACGCATCGCATCTACGCGTCACACGGGCTTTACCACCGATCATGCACACGAAACTTTTTGTACCTCGACACTCCCGATGCTGACGCATCAACACCGTAAAAGGCCACGCCCACCTACAGGCTGCGAGTAAGAAGTGGCTTCGTGGCCCAGCAGGCAGTTGATAAGTTCACGACAAAATGTTTGGTGCGCTCCGATTGGTGCGTTATGGAACGAGTAAACAACCGCGTAGGGTACGCAACACTTGTTCGAAGGGTCGAGCGTTCATTATATTGACAGCCGCAAAATTCTACCCGCCATTCGAGACCACCTCCTACATCTATCGCTACAGATGGGGAATAATTCGCCTCGGCGATTTCCTTAGCATCTAGCGCTCTGGCCCATAGTTTCTCACATCGTTTACAGATCCAAGGGGCTGCGCCACATGCAAACGTATCTTACCACCGAAACCTTCTTGACGAACGGTTGGCCAACGTCGAACGCTGATGTGGACAAAAGCTTGTTCCCGATACGATGGCGCGTACCCACTACGGGAAAATTACATTAAAATGGATAAGGCAGAGCAACGGGCGTAAAGGGAGCAACTAGACGAGCACAGAACGTCTCAGTTATCAGCATAAAAGGCATAGATAGCTCAAACCACTTCTCTGAAAACCTGGGCTTACGGTATTACACTCCATGGGGGGCATCGGCACTGGGCCACATTTAATTATATGAAGGAATCGAAGAGACTGCCATGCTATTATTAAAATCACATAGTTGTTATTTCCTTTCTTTATTTTGTTGTCTACTTATTTACTTAATTCTTTTACATCACTCTTTTCTTTGACATTCAATAAAGAAACAGTAAACCTCACTAACATTTGCGCTTCGTTACAAATGATCGTTCTAGGATTTTCTCTTTTTTTTCTTCTTCTTCATCTCCTTTACAAATTCTACTGCCGCAC
This sequence comes from Rhipicephalus appendiculatus, assembly GCA_030522465.1. Classification (NCBI taxonomy): domain Eukaryota; kingdom Metazoa; phylum Arthropoda; class Arachnida; order Ixodida; family Ixodidae; genus Rhipicephalus; species Rhipicephalus appendiculatus. The sequence continues at coordinate 13,878 of JALIZH010013692.1, forward strand.
GATTCATGGCCGATCCCCCCGTGGTTGGTTGAGCTATTCCTATAGGTACCGACCAACCATAGAGTTTCTCACAATAATGCAACCAACCAACGAGCATTCCGTTTGTTTACACTCACTGGTGCTGGAAAGTAGAGGTTGAATGTGTCACGGAAAGGTGAACGAGGGCGGAAGTGAGCTCTGCACACGCACTGAACAACGTATGCAAAGATGGCCTATTTTGCTGAAGTACGCTGGTTATGCCGCCGTCATAGAGTGCACTTAGGCACCTTTGTGACAGTATAGTGCCCAGTATATTCTAAGCACTATAGTGAGAATGTAGCGGCGCTAAACCGGAAAAACTGACCACACCTGCAGTAAACAAAAATATAAGAAAAAAGGGGGGCAGATTAAGGGACTGTTTTTGAAGATATATCGACAAAAAAAAAGGAACTCCTAAAACGTGGTTGTTTCGCGTTTTATTTGTATTTAAAACCATCTTTTTTTTTTTTTTTTGAACAAAAGTCTTCGGTATTTCCAATATGCACAATTCAATTCGGGCCAAATCGACTTGAGCGCTGTTCGATTCGTCATTCAAAATTTTTACATGATCGCCCTCCCGCACCTGCAAGTGATGAGATTTAAGCTGTAAGCAGCGACCTCCAAATGGAATCGTGATTAGGTTTTCTTTCTTTTTTTTTTTTCTTTTTACGCTTTCTTTACCTGTCTTAAATATAAACGCGTCGCTCACACCCAAATAGGTCTGAAGTCGATAGCAGTTAGTGCTTCTTCCGTTAATATTATTGCACTGAAGTATAACGAAGAGCTACGTCTTGGGACTATGAGCAGTCGTCGTGTTTGTTATTCAAAACGCCCCGCTGCTCGCCGCCAAAATCCCAAATATGTCGAACGATTTATTTAATTTTCGTTCCTAGTCGGCAGGCTCCAACGACGCTGTTAGGGAGATTTAGAAAAGCGTACGCAAAGCTTTGCGTTCGCCGCAACTGCGCATGCGTCGTACGCGAACCTCTTGCGGGCCTACCGTTAAGTTACGGTTACGGAACATGCGACGGAAATAGCGGGCGAGCGCAGGGACCGCAAAGCTTTGCGTTTGCCGCAACTGCGCATGCGTCATACGCTAACCTCTTGCGGGCCCCCCGTTAAGTGACGGAAATAGCGGGCGACCGCAAGGACCGCAAAGCTTTGCGTACGCTATTCGAAAACTCCCTATTAGGGAGTTTTTGAATAGCGTACGCAAAGCTCTGCGTTTGCGATTTCCGCAACTGCGCATGCGTCATACGCTAACCGCTTGCGGGCCCCCGTTAAGTGACGGAAATAGCGGGCGACCGCAAGGACTGCAAAGCTTTGCGTACGCTATTAGAAAACTCCATATTAGGGAGTTGTTGAATAGCGTACGCAAAGCTTTGCGTTTGCGTTTGCCGCAACTGCGCATGCGTCATACGCTAACCGCTTGCGGGCCCCCGTTAAGTGACGGAAATAGCGGGCGACCGCAAGGACCGCAAAGCTTTGCGTACGCTATTCGAAAACTCCGGCAAGATGCGCACCAGACAGCGTTCACAAATTCTGTCTACTTATTTAGCTTCGTTTTGCCCTTCGCAAGTCTGCTTACCTGCGAGAACATGTGACCGCGCGAACGACGCGGCACTTCAGGATTTCTTAACCACAAATAACTTTGAAATTGTTCTATGATGAGGTAGAGCTCCAAAGGACGGCAGCGCAAGCAAACGCACACTTGTGTGAAACAACTGCTGCGCTCACGGCGCTACAAGGGACATGAAGACCCCTGCAGCACTGGAACGCTACAAAAAAAAAAAAAAAAGAAAAAAAGAAAAATGATAGCGTTCGCGCGCTGGTCGAGTAGAATAGCTATCAACGTAATCTTTTTCCTTCATTCCGAAGTTGCGTGCGATCAAAAATCGCTCATGCATTTAATACGAACCTTGAATATCTTCAGATCTGTAAAACCTTCAGTGCGACATCGAGCTTGGAAACGCCGATCCGTGCAGTTACGCAAGTCGACGGTATGACGCGCCAAACACACGACACAGAAAAGCACGAACGCCTTCGTAGTTGAAATCCAGCGCAGCACACATATCAGCGATGTATAAACGGCGCATAAGTTGCACAACTCAACGATTGCAATCGTCACACGATTACACCACAGAACACCTAAAAATCCGACATGTAGGACCGTGACTCCGTCGACTGCGAACAACGCCAAGACGGCCAAGACATACCTTCGAAATAACCGACGGCCGCTTCCCTGGGCGAGGGGTGACGCGGGTTACAGACAATTCAAGGCTCATCGGCTGCTGCGAGAGTCCTTTCCTAATTGGTCAATTACGTGTCACGTGACACAAATGCTGCGAAACAGTGCAAGGATACGCGCTAATCGCATTTCCGTGATTTGGAGGAAGAGAGAAAAGTTGTCAGTGCTCTTCCGTATCAAGTTTTTTCCCAGTGTTTTGCCGTTCTCTCGGCGTTCCTGCGTTTCATTAGTTTTATTTCCAGAGGGTGGGCTTGTTAGTGTGTTTACAAGGCAAGCAGTGGTTAGGAAAGGTTGCGTTTCGGCGACGATGCGTCTGAGCCGCGCAGTAGGTGTGGAAACGTCGAGTTGGCGCTGATTAAACAGGGCATTTGTGCGACAGTAGACTGTTTTTTATAATCGGTAGCGCAGGTGCGGCACAGGTGTCAGGCTTCTTCGGTACGTACGCAATCTTCGAAAGATAACGTGCGCACCGTCTTTAACGCATACGCCTTGTGTTGTCATTTCGTTTGTTTTTACAAGACGGTGTGTAAAGCAAGCTATCGGCCGCTTTTTCTTTTCTGCCTGTTTATTTCTCTCTCCACCTTTGCTAGAATCACCGGACACTCCCCCATCAGTGCAGCTAGCATTCAGGCACTGCGCCGCGGGGGACTCTAGCGTGGTCAATTTCGCCATGATAGGTTAACACGTGATAGGGGCGTAGGCAGAAATTTTTTTGTAGCGTAAGCTACACTAGCCGAGGTTCATCAGTTTCGCGTGGCTTACGGTGAGAAGTGCAGCGCATGCGCGAGGAGCAGTGACGTCACACGGCGCACAGCTGGCACACCAAAGTAGGGATGGTCGATTAAATTTTTTAATCGATTAATCGTTCATCGATTTAGCCTTTAATCGATTAATTGCTTTCGATGTGATGTTTTAATCGAATAATTGACATTTTTGATGGGCGCTTTAAAGAGGGTATCTCATTCTTTGAGAAGCATTGTTCGTGTTTGATCTCGACCGAAGTCTATCAGACGCGCTAGAGATCACATGTGCACATTCGCGCCTTCGTGAAAATTCGTACTTTCGCCCAGTGGACACAGGAGAACCGCAGTCTCTGGGTGGTGTCACGGATTGAAGGATCTGTGGCCATCATCCATGGACGATTCGGCAGGAGGTCGTATTTCCTCGAAGTTTACCTACTCAAGCGCACCGAAATCGGAGGAGTTTTCGGCGACCACACCGGTCGAAAAGACGCACCGGAAACATGCAGCGTGGCCTAGGGTTAGGAAATCCCGCGAAAAGCAAGACAGAGATGAGGAGGAAGAGGAAGTAAATATGACAATACAGTCGATTTCGATGTCACTGAACGTAAGCAAGAGCGCACTTTTGGCGTTTCCACTAGCAGGTTCAATTTCAGTCTCGATTGCATACAAACAGGAGCCCATTCCGCAAGTAGACTCTCTCAAATATTTGGGTATCATCTATAATGAAAAACTTAACTGGAGCCCACACATAGAATACATTGCAGCTAAGGCACAACGCGCTTTAGGATTATTGCGCAGAATAAGCAATCGAAAATATGGTGTACGTAGGGACACCATGATAATGTTATATAAGATGTACATGCGCCCAATATTAGTAATTCGGATGTATCCTATTTTCGGGTGGTGCTACTTATAAAACTAAGCCACTGGTTCTCTTGGAGCGAGAAGCACTCCGCTTGTGTCTAGGGCTCCCTAGGTTTGCAGCTAATAATGTGATTTACCAGGAAGCCCGCCTGCCATCATTGCTGTGTCGTTTCCGCATATTAACGGTACAAACATTTCTAAAATTTTACAGCTTACCGGTACAAAGATCTGTATATATCTTTATCAGTGACCCAGATTCCTTCTTTCTCGCTCATTGGCCAAGATTCCACACACCACAGATAATTTTTGTACAAAAGAAACTGGAAGCTATAAATGTGAACATAAGAGAGGTAATTGCAAATAATAGCTCAAATCGGAATTTTATGATAGAATATGAAGAGATTTTCCCTCCGAAATCTAAATTTCAGTCCCACAAATCTTTAAAGGCTAGGTTAGAAGATTACATTGTACATGCTCAAACACAAAACATAATAGCCACAGATGCGTCCGTGAACGATGAAAGGGCAGGAGTAGGAATTGTCTCAGATTCGCTCGGCTGGTCATTCGCCCTGAGGCTGCCAGATTTCACTCCTGTTTTCGAAGCTGAGCTGTTAGCTATCATCATGGCGCTGCGAAAACTCCCGACGGATGCGAATAGTGCACTCATAATGACTGATTCCCTTTCGGTGTGCACAGCTCTAACAGCTTCACACAACTCACAAGCCGTAAGGACGTTGCGCACCTTAGTTCCACCTCAGCTGAAGCGTCTAAAATTATTGTGGGTACCAGGTCACTGTGGGTTAAAATTAAATGAAATGGCCGATTACTTAGCGCGAGCATCACTAGACGGCCCAATAATCAAGGTGCTTCCAGAAATAGGACATTTAACAGCAATCAGATATAGAAAACTAGCCATTTGCACTGATAGGATGGAAGCAATAACAACGTGGACAGAATACCAGCATCTAAAATTTCCCTGGAAGTCTCAGTGGACTCATTCTCGGCAGGCAGAAGTTACCATCACCAGATTTCGATGCCGTGTGCCCCCCTTTGAACTTTTATTTACATAGGGCTGGTCTGGCGATATCGCCCCTCTGCCAATTCTGCGGGGAAATAGAAAATATTGAACATTATTTTTTGACATGTCGCAGATATGCATGTATTAGAAGAAGACTTCTGGTTACAGCGCTTTCAAAGATAGGCCTAAATTTAACTGCAGAAATTATATTAAGTTTTGGTGCCTCAGGTTTGGGACATTGCCAAAGGGATGTTTTTGATGCGGTTTGCAATTACATTGAAGCTTCTAAACGTACTCCATTATAATCTTGACCACTACAAATATTCGATAAGTGGAATACATATAAAAAAATGCGTTAGAATCCAACAAATATATTCGAGCTTGTTCTGATCAGGTTAATTCGGCTGTCTGGTCTACTAGCGCAATCGCACAGTTAAAACAGTATTTATTTCATATATTACACAGTATTCTCTTTTATTTATTAATTTGTTCTTTAGCAGTCAACATAGTTCAAATTATACACAAAATCTAAAACTACCAAATCCTGGCCAATCCCCCAGAGTGGGTATGTGCCATTCTGTGAAGGTTAAAACAAAACAAACAAAACAAAATAAGGCGCTCGCACTTTGGGACGGCATCTTTTCTCCGTTTGTCCGTTAGATATTGCGGAAGCCCTCAATAATACTGTAATTGCGGACTGACGTGACTTCTTTGTTGAGGTCACCCATGCAAGATTGCACAGCAACATACTGGCCTCAAACAGACCATCGGTATAGGCATCTGCGGGAAGTAGAGCGACATGAGTTTTTGCCTCCCGGTTAGAATGAACGGCAGTTGCGCAAGTGTACTTCACATATTAAGGCGAAAGCCTTTAATTTCTCATGCTCACGTCCGTCCGGCGTCCGTCCGTCCACACCCCCCACTGCGCGCGCCAACCCATTAAAACAAAAATAAAAAACCTCCTCTCCACCTCTCTCTCCTCTAGGCATCCCTCCCAGCGGAGGCCACACCCTCACTGCGCATGCGCGTCCCCTTCCTCTCCTACGCTCCCCCCTTTCTCCCCCTCCTACGCTCGCCTTCTCTCCTCTAGGCATCCCAGCCCGCGGCGTCCACACCCCCCACTACGCATGCGCGTCTTCCCCTCTCCTACGCTCCCCCCCTCTCTCGCCTCGCGACGCCGACGCAGGCAGCGTCTGCTAGCGAGTTTCTTGGTTGAAAAAAACCGACTGCTCGCGCTGCACAACCGTTCACTGGCCACCTCGTATATATATATGGCAATGAATCCTGACCTGCAAGGTGGTGCCGGTGGGAGATTTCTCCTGTGCGTTGTCGAACGATAAAAAATTCGCAGCGTGCGGTTAACTAAAAGCGGACTGCGGGTCTCTGTGTCCAGTCCGAGTCTTCTGTCTCTCATTGCCCATTAGCAGCGATTGGGATGTTCCAGTAGGAAACACCGGTCCATCACTGCGTGCTTTGCCCCCCCCCCCCCCCCCCAGGTTTCTCTCCTGTGCAACGCTGCGATGAGCGCCAGCGTCAACGCCGCCGCCAGTGTAAGCGTTAGCGCCCGCTGCTTCGCATCTACACATGGTTCCCTTTAGCGGGAGATGGTGTAATCTTTAAGGCGAAAGCCTTTAATGTCTCATGCTCACGTCCGTCCGGTGTCCGTCCGACCTCCGTCCGGCGTCCGTCCATCCGTCTGTCTGTCTGTTCGTCCGTCCGTCGATCCATCCGTCCATGTCCGTCCGTCCGTCCATCCATCCGAGCTCTGGCACGGAGCCAGGTGGCCACCGGGATGCGCAGACGGACGCCGGTCGCGTCGGACTCTATCCGCCTCGTGCGCTGCTGCTTTGAGCTGTACAGGTGGCGCCACCAACGGCGAACGGTGGCGAAACTCGGCCGACGCGGCAACGCGCGGCTCATAGGCGCCTTGCGCAAAGCGCCCGCTACTAACCGTTTCTTCTTTTTATTCAATTTACATTCTGGTTTGATATTTGCACTGCCGACGCTGCTCCACTAGACAGCCGTGACGTTTGTTACGTCGATTGTTCTATGTTATTTGTTTGAAAATGACAGGCCCGTTTATTATTACTGTGCACGTGCGTGATGCAATACATGCGTTTCTAACGTGCATGCGTTGAAGTTGTTCGCGTGATCTGCTAACACAGATGAAATAAAAAACTGTTGCAACATAAAACAGACTTCTTGTTTTATTGAACACTCTAACCAGCACAACAACAATGTACATCGCGGTTGTATGCTTGCTTAGGAAACGCATAAAAAGACACACGTTTTCATCTTTGTACAGCACTTAACTATACGGCCAAAAGAAAAAAAAAACGGTTAGCTAACTTGACGTTGTAACAGGCGCCACACAGCTGCATAATAATGTGTGAAAGTACTATAGTAAATGACCCACAATCATTCGCACTGTTTTTTTTGTATTATTATTTCACAGACCGTACAAAAAATTGAGGAACTTCGAACTGCATTACAACCACATATTTCTGAAAATCTAATCACTTTCACCGTCGAAGCCACGATCCTCTATCACATGTGCTTTAAATTACGCAGAAGATTACTCAGGTTTATATAGGAAATGCGCACGCGCGGCATTACTCAGATTTATATAGGAAATGTGTACGCGTGTAGCTAGATTCTCGTATGCTAGATTCTCTTTTGGTATGTGAAACTCCACATAAAATGCGATTCTAGAAGTAATGTTCGTGGACTAGCGAGCGTAAAGAAGGACGACTACTTACAGCCTCACTTACCTTTGTAAAAACTGTATTCCAACTGCAATTCAATATTATCCGACGCAACAGAACAACCCACTTGCTACCACACAGTGCTATGAAGCAGACGCGCGAAGCCAGGCGTGGTGTTTCAACCACGGTGGTGGTTTCAACTGTAGCACAATCGTGCGCGTACAGTAACGTCGTAAAGGTTGCCGTCATATCAGCGGTTCCCACGATGTAGCACCTGTTCCCCTTCTCGGGTCATCAAACCGCTGCTACGCCGAAAACTACACTCATAATTGACTGTCAAAGAAAAGCGCCGTCTTGTAGGAGGCCATCTTGTACAGCCAACAAACAAAAGTGCACGACTGAAGGATCTGAAGCATTTCCGTTGATATGGCAGCTGAGAGAAGTCAGGGCTGACCGTCCGACGTGTGGCCACCACCATTACACAATTTTAACTTCGCAACATCCAAGAAAGACACGACGGAAGCGACGAGCCGACGAGCCCACCCGGTCATGTTCGGTGCGCTGGTGACCGCACCTCCGCACAGCGCGCGCTCCCACGGCAACCGAAAGAAATAAAAAAAAAGGGGGAGAGAGGAGTTGAAGGAAACGAAGGCGGTGGAAGCGAGGAGGTGTCTAGTCGTCGGTGTGAAATATTTTCGAGAGATGGCGCTCGTTTGTCTTTGCACAACGGATGCGCAAACTTCATTCAAAATGCATGGGATCCTATGGCGGTTTGCATGGGGGTGCGAACGAGTTTGCCGAGCGGTGGCGCCACCATACCGGTGCACGAGGCGGATAGCGCTTGCGCTTTGCTTGCGTAGCGTCGCTGTGCCCAGAGTTTGCAATCATTCTGACCGACGCCGTCTCAATGGACCCAAGCGTTCACGGAATACACTTTCAAATTTACAAAGGGTCCGTCAGTTTAAGAGCTGGAACGCGGATGGCGTTTGCACGATGCGCAAAGCGCGAGAAAATACTAACGCATGCGAACGGAGGAAAATGAATCTCGCGTCTCGCTGCGATTCGCGGTAAAAAAATTAAAGAAGAAAACATGCACCCATTCGATTTGTGTCTTATCCCACTGAGAGTGTAAAAGAAAAAAAAGCATGGCATAATCAGTGGAATGGCCACACTTTGGAATGTACAAAGTGTCCTTCAAATTTTTCATCTCGTCGTTGCCTTAACTCGGCACTACGCGCACATCTTCAATCGTGCGCAGAGCCGGAACTGTAATAATAATAATAATAATAATAATAATAATAATAATAATAATAATAATAATAATAATAATAATAACAGTAATAATAATAATAATAATAATAATAATAATAATCTGGTATTTTCCATCCCAAAATCACGATATGATTATGAGAAACTCCTTAGTGGAGCGCTCCGGAAACTTCGACCACCTGGGGTTCTTTAACGTGCACCTAAATCTAAGTGCACAGCCCTCAGGCATTTTCGATTCCATCGAAAAAGCGGCCGTCGCGACCAGGATTCAATCCCACGACCTTCGGGTCAGCTGGAGCCCGAACTGTGAGCGTTCGGGCGCCACAATCAGGCATTAGAACATATGGTATTTCGCGACTGTCCTCCTTTCGTGTCACAGCAGGAGACGGGGGGCCTCTAGGCTGGCTTACGTGAGAATGCAAGCGTTAGCTGAAAGTCACACTTCTCCAGGGTCTGTTAGACCATTTTCATAATCCGCGAGTGCGCTTCCTTTCTCTACATATTCGCTCCACTAATGGCGGCACCTGTTGTGCTTCATGCGGAGACGAGGTCCTAGTTGCACGTGCTGGCGCTTAAAGGGACCGACAACTGCCCAGAACATGAACTGAGATGACTCCACTGATGGAAAGATTGTGCGTCGCACTGACTCAAACCAACCCTGTTTTTGCCGTGAGAGGTAGATTTATATTTTTATTTCTCCATCGAAAGACGCGAAAAATGACCTTTGGCGGCCTCTGGTGGCAAATACATCAACGAATCGATGTACCTTGTCAAGTGACCGTTGATTGCTGTAGACAGTTGAGGATCTTTTTGTTGGTACTGAAATATTCTTCGTTTCTTTATATTAAAAGATATTACTACATAAAAATGTACACATAGGCATGCGTTAGTAGCATGCATTAAAGCGGCGCTGCCTTCGCGTGACGTAATGATACCATGCTCGTCAGCGCGTCTTGAGCAACTTTTCAGCGTGCTCATGCAACCGTGCACGCAGTTTGCAGGTCGCTAAGATTTTTGAGCGACATAATTTTTCTACCTATACTTCGTCTCAGAAATGACGCGCACTGCTACTCGGCGCGGCCGTGCATATGCGTAGTGACGTTTTCAGTGACTTGGCTTGGCTCGTGCATCGAGAGAGTAACGACGCCGGGAAAAACCCCCCCATGACACAGGCGCAGGCAACCTTGGGCGCAGGCGCACACGACGCTGTATAAATGCAGGGAAGGTGTATAACGCCACATCATCTCATTGTAGCAGCTTGCTATTTTCAAAAATAGTTGAAAAACTCAAAATAAAGGTGGATAAGCACTGTTACAGGAACTCCTGCGAAAGCAGAACGACTACAGCATTCACACATCGCGAGAAGGGCTGGCGGCATCGCTATCAATTCTCAGCGTTGCTGGAGGAAAGGTACATGTGTGTTTAGAGCCTTTCAGATGGAAAAATACCGTTTGTAAGATAACTACGTGCTTTTCGGATTAACTACTGCAGCTACAAACACTACGAAGGGTGAGCTTTCTGTCGCGCCGTAAAAAAATGGGTCGAGAAAAATCAGTTGTCGGTCCCTTTAACTGTTATGCGTGTTTATGTCAGGAGAGCTGCTGAGTCTACCGTTTCAGCGTCATAGCGCAAGCAAACTCGCTGTTTGTGGTAGAACACGCTGTTTGCGGTAGTGACTAACTGGTATAAATTGGGCTAACTGCATTGCAGGAATGCTAGCTTCACAACCATGAAAAGGATATATATATATATATATATATATATATATATATATATATATATATATATATACATATATATATATATAGTGTAATGATGAAAAGCGTAGCTCGGGCATGGGCGCATACTCGGCTAGAGGAAGAAGAGAACGAGGGCAGAATAAGAACAGCCGGCCCGCAGCAAGGGCGTTGTCTCTGTTTCTCTTCCATGACAATGGCGCAGTCGACGAAGACGAAGTGCTACGTCCACGACTCTTCGTCCATGGCAGTCAGCAACGTGAACCAGCAGTAAGTGCTGCTTGAGGACGGCGTCCAGGCCTCCTCGGCACCTGCTCACCTGCCGCCACTGCCACCACCGTTCGGGGACGGCGTCTAGGCCTCCTCGACGGCTCCACACCACTGCAGTGACGCGGTGTTCATGACAAGGGACGCCGACCACGCGTCCTGGACCATGGATCCAGCCACCGTGACTACCGGGACCGCCGCGCACACCGCGAACCCCGCCCAGGGTTCGTCGGGCGCCTCGGCCGGCAACAGTGCGGAACACGTGCGTATACTCACGGAACTGTCTCGTCTACTCCACCGCGTGTCGTCGCTGAACTCCGGGTTCTCGCCTGCCGCTTCACCATCGTCGGCTGTTTGGGCAGTCCCGGTGTTCCGCGGCTTCCAAGACGACGTTTTCCTGTGGGTCGAGACGATTAATTCTCTCGGCAGCCTCCTTGCCTGGCCGGAATGTCGCAAGTGGTTAATTGCCATCGACCACCTTCGCGATGCCGCCAAGGCATGGCATGCCTACGAGGGCGTCAGGCAGGGGTCCTGGTCTGAATGGTGTGCGAAGTTAACCAGTCTATTTCGTCCCCTTTCGCATGCCTGTGACCCCCTGACCACCGACCGAGCCTCTACAACGCACCTGGACGGTACAGCTCACGCCCCTACCATCCTGCCCTCCCTCGGTGACCGAGATCAAGGGCTCCGTGACAATAGTGTAGCTGTGTCCTGCACCAACGTACCCTTTCCGACGTACCAAGTTCCTGTGTGGTACCACAGCGATGGTACATCTGCTTCCTGCAGCTCATTCCCAGCAAGCGTCGCGGAACAAGCCGCCACAGACACCGACACAATTCGCAAGGTGGGCGTCGCGGTCAAGACCTCAGACTTCGCGTCTGAACCCACCTCACGACATCCCCTGGCAGCGACCATTACCACCGCAAAGCCAGAAACATCGGAGTCCCGAGTCCCAAGCACATCATCACTTGGGCACACAAAGGCGACAGTTTACTTGGAGAAGACGCGAGTTCCGTCTCATTTAACCAACAAGGAAGGACAAGGCATCACTCCCATGTTCACCTCCTATCGAGCGGACTGCGTTGGCACCGCTGATTCAACGCAGTCGAAGAAGTTGCTCCCAGTCTCGCCTTCGCAACGGCACATGCGAGTGCCAGCTCCTGTCGTGTCTGAGACGCCAGCGGTGAAGGAACTGGAAGATTGTATGATACCCATAAAGTCACAAGGACCTCTGAAAGTGTGTTCTGAACAGCAACAGGACAATCGTCGCAGGTTCCTTCGACCCCTTCCGAATATTCAGTGCCACCTGCTAATGCCATCTTCGGCAAGACACAACGGCGAGTCGCAGCGTGGCCGAGGCCTGCGGCCACAACGAGACAGCCAATGTCGCCCACCAGAGTGGTCAGCAGCCCAGCAAGGCAGGTTGTGGCGTCCACAAGTCAGACTACCCAGACACAGCCGATACCGCCCACCAGACCCACTTACGGATCCCCAAGCAGAGTTCCAGCGTGGTCCAGACCGACCGCTGCGATGCAGCCAGTGCCGGCCACCAGAAACATTGTCGGCAGTGGCGAGCGCTCGCAGTCATGGCCGAGTGTAATGATGAAAAGCGTAGCTCGGGCATGGGCGCATACTCGGCTAGAGGAAGAAGAGAACGAGGGCAGAATAAGAACAGCCGGCCCGCAGCAAGGGCGTTGTCTCTGTTTCTCTTCCATGACAATATATATATATATATACATATATATATATATATATATATATATATATATATATATATATATATATATATATATATATATATATATATATATATATATATATATATATATATATATATATATATATATATATATATATATACGATCACTTCCTTCTGCCACCATCATATTTCATCACTCGTTTTCCCCAGAGCAGTGTAGTTGGCCTGGGCGTACTAGCTCAGGCCATCGTCTCTGCCTTCTAATGTATTTTCTCTCTTTCACTCATTGGTAAACAATAATCTTTTATTTCTTAAGGAATAAAATATAACGGCAATAGGAACCGGTCAATAAATAAACAACGCAAATTACAATGTAGGACTTCTTGAGCCGCTGTATAGTGCCGTTAAACGAGAAAAAAAATAAAACGTGAGAGCTAAATAATTATATTAATGAGGTGGTGGTGGTAGAAAACATTTTTTTTTGGGGGGGGTGGAGGGACGCAGAAGTGAAGAGCTCCGAAAATTTCGACCATCTGGTGTTCTTTAACGCGCACTGACCTCGCATAGTACGCGGGCCTCTATAGCATTTCGTCTGCATCGAAATGCGACCGCCGTGCGCGGGTTCAAACCTCGCGACCTTCGGGTCAGCAGCCGAGGACTGTAACCACTGATCCACCATGGTTGAGCTGAGAATTAAATAAAATACCCAGAAAGTTACCATATACACAGCATGCGAAGAAATTCGCTAGTTTATCAAAGGCAAGGAGAGCTGAGTTTGTGCGATGAAATAGAGCGAAGCCGAAAACGAACACAAACAAAATAAGCAACTAGACGATGCGCTCGCACGTCTCAAATGTACAGAAAACAACCAACTTCTCTGTTGAGCGTTGAAGCACCGCCTTGCTGCTTTCATTCAGTGAATCCATAGCTCTGAAAACACAGGGACAAAGGAAGAGGTCCTGTGAAGAGGACCCAGCTTTTTGAACGAATATGAATTGCCAACAGTCCATCCTTTTGAAACATAAGAGTCGTTTGAGTAATTGAAGAGCGACTTGATTTTAAAGACAGGTACACAAAGGCTCTTGGCTAAGTTGCGAGATACTGATAACTTACCGTACATATTACGCTAAGCGGTGCACACTTTATGTACACCGTCCAAAAAAAAGAAGAAAAAAGAAAACACTATATGAATAGTAGTGGTGCCTTCGGGAAGGGGTCTTCAACATTGTAATTTTAGTCCTGACCATTTGAGTTTCCGTCCCTGGCTTCGACTACTGCTTACCACTTTTATCACACATGGCAGCCGTCGTTTTCGAATCTTCTGTAAACAACGTCCACACAATGCTCCTCTTGCGCGTGCTCGCCATTACGACATGACAAAGGAAGCAGTATATATACAGACCCAAATGTAATAATGAGGCAATATAGCAAGTAAGCACCACGTGTACTTTGCCGATGGTTAACCAGCGCACGATAGAAGAAAGGGGGGGCGAGAGGAGGTGAATGCAGTAAGCTGTGAGCGGAGAGAAGCGGGCAAGTACATTTCTGCCTCGTCGGGGTGGGGCCACCTCCTGCCCGCGCTTGAAGCCTTGGGGAGGGCTTGGAGGTGGGCGCCGTAGGCGACGGAGACCAGGGCGAGTTCATTTCTCCCTCTATGGCAGGGGTCTCAAACTCAGCTCAGCCAGCGGGCCGCACTGACGCAATTGAGTCCCGCAAGGGCCGGGACCGTGCTCACGTAAAAGCGGGGGGGGGGGGGGGGGCGCAGTTTGCACAAATTGTCAGCAAACGTTGCCATTTGAAAAGAAAAAAAAACATTCCCATATCTCAATACGCGTCATTTCTGAAGAAGATTTGCCTCCCTATTTCCAACAACATGTCGACAGCGGTCGCCTACATCGCTAAAATCTGGACGCCCATTCGAAAATGTACTTTTTATATCACGGTTATGCTTCAATACAAGGCGACGACATGAGGTTCCTGACGAAAACGATGCTTCAGACCAGTCATTCCTATGTAGCTCGCTTACATGCTTATTAAGAGAATTAAAAATATGGCACGAAGACAGCGATGTGGAGGCCGCGGGCCGCAAGCGAGAGGTTCGCGGGCCGCATGCGGCCCGCGGGCCGCGTGTTTGAGACCCCTGCTCTATGGGATAGGGCCGCAGACGGCTTTGTGCTCGTTCTACTAGCGTATAAATGTGCGCTGTAGTGAAAAATATTAGGTGCGCTCGACTTCTGCGTCTCGGCATTGCTCGCCTCGCACACATGCGCACTGGCCAAGGGGTGGAATTGGGGGTGGAGGTGAAAGTTGCCGTAATCGATTAATCTCAAAGTTTTAATCGATTAATTCGATTACTTGAAAGGCGGAAATCGATTACGATTAATCGATTAACCATGCACCTTTAATCGATTAATCGATTAATTGTTCCTCGATTTTACCATCCATAAGCCAAAGGACGCCGGTCGCTTCGGTCGCGCCTCGCGTCGTACTCTACAGCGCTCGAGCTTTGCTTGCGTAGCGTCGCTGTGCCCAGCGTGTCCAATCACGCAAGAAGGGAGACTCGCGCATCGCGTTCCATTCTGTCCGACCCCGTCTCAATGGGCACAGGCGTTCGCCGAACACACTTTGGAATTTACGAAGTGTCCTTCAATTTTGTAGCGTAAGCTACACTGGCCGAGATTGAGCAATTTCGCGTGTCTTAGGGAGAGCAATACTGCGCATGCGCGAGGAGCAGTGACGTCACACAGCGCACAGCTGGCGCGCCGGAGAAGGCCTGGTAGCTCGTGGAGTGACGTGTCACTAGTGGGCTGGCGCATGACTCGCGTGAGCTCGCTCGCTAGTCCGTCTGTCCGTCCGTCTCTCTCTCCGTCCGTTCGTCTGTCCGTCCAGCAGTAAGCATGATAATCAAGCTAATCCTAGACAACCAGAAAAGGTAAGAATAATCAGCTGAACCATAGCTCAAGCTACGTAAATCCTTGCATAGCCGAGCTAAGCCACGGCTAATTTTCTCGTGGGGGGTGGGGGGCGCCACCTTTATCCAAAATGGGGGCCGGGCAGGCAGGTGTGGTCGAGTGACATCTTGTGATCTGTGTGCCATGGAAAAAAAGTTCGGTGGGTGGGGGGTCACGGGCCGGGTTTGCTACCCCCTGGCTACGCAACTGACGCACGACACAATGAATGTAAAAAGTATCGTTTTAAAATTCTCTACCGGAATTTCCGATGGTGAAGTCACGCATTTCAAAGAATCTTTCTAATATTTTGGCCACTTTGGCTCAACGAAATTTCCTGAAACTTGACATGTTAACGGAGACCCGTCATACCTTTCCTAGTAATTATCGAATGACCTCATTAGAGTAGTGTAGTGCCTCATGAATAGACGGCCGAAAAAAGATTTAGAATCCATCAAGTAAAAGTGTAGTGACAGGGATTTGTCCCATGCTTGAAGCGCTCTCTCTCTCTCCGTGCATACCAGCGAGCGCGCTGAAAGCTACACAGAAGGGGAATGACAAGGGAACTGGAAGCTACGTAGGTTCGCCAGCGCGCGCCATGACCTTGAGCACTTTCTCTTTAGGGGCCGGACAGTCGTGCGCTGTGATCGTATGCTGTCGTCGTTGCTTGGCGTAAAGCAAGCAAAACCACGTATTGGTGGCGAGATCGACCTATAGGTGGCAGCACCGACCCTGCGTTTGTGTGGATCGTCGGTCGTGCGCTGTCCGGAAGTGTACGGGGCTGCTGTTTCTGTGTCGTCATTCTGCGCTCCGTCGAAAGTGTTTCAGTTTCCAAGCGGAAGTATTGTTCTGTTTCGCAGTGCCCCACATAATGCACAGAGCCAGAGATAAGCTTTCATTCCTACTCCGGCGACGCGCAACAACACTGAAGGCCTGACCACACGTACCCGTTGCAGCGCGTCAGCGCGTGGCTTTTTGACGCGGCGTCGTGCCCTCTCCCTATGGAGCGAGAAATCACGCGGCTGCGCGAAGCTGCGCGCCCTCTCTCTCCATAGGGAGAGGGCGCGACGCCGCTTCAAAAAGCCACGCGCTGACGCGCTGCAACGGGCACGTGTGGTCAGGCCTTGAGAGTGGCTTGTCAGGCGTCGGAACGGCAAGGCGCCGCGACAGTGCGTAGCAAACACTTCGATCACGGTTGGTTGAAGCGTTCGCTGACGAAAAGTGTTGATGCTCCGTGAAATACGCTCACGCGTTTCTCACTTTCAGTCTGTAATATGTGCATTCATGCTTGCTGTATGCGTAATTTCTGCGCGCTACTTGTGTGAACACTAACAGTTGCAGTCCGCGAAAGATCGTGGCGGCTTGGCCAGGGCTGACAGTCATAATTTACTTGCGCTTTTGCGTGCTTCCGCAAGTAAATGAATCGATTCTCGAGAGAGAGAGAGGCAAAGGAAAGGCAGGGGAGGTAACCAGGTTGCACCCGGTTTGCTACCCTACGCTGGGGGTGGATGAAAAGGGAGGAAAAGAATAGAGAGAGGAGGAGGAAAGAGAGCACAAGCGATACGCGGAACCACAAAACAACGTTCCGCGCGCACACACGGACAGTCACAACTGGTAAGTGTTTGGGACCAGTTCCTCCACGGTTGTCAAAAAAGGCTTGCAAGGACTGGCTCCAAGGAATCCAGAACTTGCAGTGCGCATTGAGCTGATGGAGTTGTCATTCCGTTGAGGAGAGTGCGCATCGTGGTCATGAGAGACCTCAACACAGCAAGGACTTGTGAGGGCCATGCGACACACAGTGAGGGCCATGCGACATCCGCCGCCGCTTTCGAAGCCTCTGCGCCTTTTCGGCTCTCCGACTGTGACGCATTGGGCGGTGGTGGTGGCGGCAGGGGCGGTAACTGTCGCTTAAGAAAAAGCTGATGGTCTGTTGGAGTAGGAGATCGCGTTATCCGTCCAGGTTGGGCAGCAGTAGCCCTATAGACGAACGTTGCCGACGCGAGTGTCGTTGTCTATTTCTCACAATATCAGCCGCCTCTTTGTGCGTTGAACGGCTACGTACCATCTGTTTCAAGACACTCCATTCTTTTGGATGCGAAGCATCTTATGCTTGGGGCTATGTCCGTCCCTCCCTCCCGCGTCCCTCCCGCGTCCTTCCCGCGTACCTCCCGCGTCCCGCGTCCGGCCACTTTCATGAAGTAGGGAAGCACCCACTATGCGAACCAGAACACTGTAGTACAATATAAGGCCGTCAACCACTACCACAGTCACCAGAGTCACGGCTGAGAGCACAGAGAGGCTGCTTAGCAATGGCTAGGCAGGTGGTGGCTGTCGCCCAGGTTGACCCCATTCCTTGATCTTGCTTGCATGTGTTTGGAGGAGGCATGGTCCGTCCCTCCTTCCCGCGTCCCACACCACCACAGCGCATGCGCGTCCCTTCCTCCTCTCTCTCCTCTCCTACGCTCAACCCCTTTCTCTCCTTTAGGAATCATCTACTCTACGGAGCCGCTCTCGCGTCCCACATCCCCACAGCGCATGCGCGTCCTCTACCCCTCTCTCCTCTAGGAATCCTCTACTCTACGGAGCGGCTCCCGCGTCCCACATCCCCACAGCGCATGCGTGTCCCATCCCCCCTCTCTCTCCTCTCCTACGGTCCCCCCCCGTTCTCTCCTCTAGGAATGCTCTACGGAGCGGCGTGCACGACAGGTGGTGCGACATACTCCACAGGGGGCCCCACGGTAGTTCCGCGGTATGAAAATGACTCAGCGCGCGTGCCTCATTCTCTCTCCTGTGCAGCGCCGCGATGAGCGCCCCTGGCCGCTGCCGCGAAACGAGAGCGGCGACGTTTCTCCCCGCTCAAGATAACCATCTCCCCACTGCTTCGCATCCACACATGGTTCCCTTTAGCGGGAGAAGGGGAAGTTTTTTTTTCACTAATGGACAGTCTTTTGATGATGCTTCGTGCGAGCCATGGCAGTTGGGACATCTCAGGGCGGTTGCTCGGCAGGATTCCGCATTGTGTGGCTCTGCACAGCGGGGGCAAATCACCACGTTCCTGCAAACTCCGCTCACATGACCCATTTTTTGGCACTTATGACACTGGAGCGGTCTTGGTGTAAATGGACGCACCACGTGACGGAAGTGTCCCACCTTCACGTGGGATGGCAATGTGTCGCCTCTGAAGACAATCTTTACGCAACGCGAGTTGCCCAGCCGTGAGACTTGGACGATGTTGCTGTGGTCACTAACTTCCTGGATCAGCTTTGGAAGGTCGCCAGAAGGAATGGAGAGGTCGGCATCGTATATCACACCTAGCACCATGTCATTGTTAAGTGGAATGTGAGCTCTGACCTTGATGCCGTCGAAGTCTGTGATCCTGGTTAGAGCCAGCAGAGATGCCTGGTGTATGACGTCGATGACCAAGACATTCTTGCGGGAGTTGACTCGAACATCCTTTATGTCATTCGGCGCCAGAGACTCGAGTTTTCTCGATACGGTCTGCCGATTCAGGTGTGTCAGATTGTCCGATGGAATGCGGTCTACACAGCAAACGGGTTTGAGCCTTTTTGGGAGTTTTGGGCCCGGCTCTTAACTTGCATCCTAAAGGTACTACGCAAAACCCCCCTACCAAAGGAGGTTTTTGGGGGGGGTACGCAGGGCAAGATGGCGGCGCCTGTTGAAGCGACAGCCGTCCACTTCGAATCTTTCTAGCCGTGGGCCTGCATTATTAAACTCATTCATTCCCAAATATTGCTGGTATTTGATTTAGATTTGACTAATGAGGCTTCGCTAAGCGTATACTGGCGATAAAACAGCTCCGTTTTCGAGATACACAGTCGATTTGCGGTGCAGAAGGCTTAACAAGATTTGTTTACAAAGTAAACGGAGTCAACGAGGGAATTAGCGAGGTAACTTTGGAGTTTTTATTTAACTCATTTCGGGGGGCTTGAACGGAGTTCATTGGAAGTTTTTCTGCTTCTTTTTGAGAGATTTTAAAACGCCCCTTTATACGCGGCCCGAGAGAGGGCCAGAGAAAAAAAAGGTATTTCGGGCACTATAATAGCGTTTTAGAGACATTCCTTGCAACTATTCATCGCTAGGACATATTAGAAAATGGACATTGATGTATTCATGCACAAACATGACATATGCATACAAGCACGCACGACACAGGAATCGAACTCGCGACCACACGCACTGAAAGCAAACATCATATCCATTACACCACAGCGCCACCACTCGCTTGCGTAGTTTTTCACGGGGGGTATATATCTACAAAGCGGCTACTAACCTGTCGGCGACACCTCAAACATTTGTTCTCGTAGCATCGGCATGTGTTAGCGCTTTCGCTAGGCCAGTACATAAACTCAGGGGCGTCACGAAGGCCAAGGTAAACACCTTCAGCTTCGAACTATTCGGTTCGTCGTGTCGTGCCGCTAGAAAAATTGTAAACGTGTGCCCTCTTGAGTACTTCCGACACTGTTTCACTCGCCCGCAATTCGTGGATACCAGCGTGACAAAATGTATCCTCAGATGGCCGAACATATGTGCATTCCATGGGCGTATGATGTGGAGCTATTTTCGTTGTTTCTGCCGCGAGCTGCACGCGTCCCATGGCAGCGGCGTGTTCTGAGCTGTACGAGACCGCCTGGGTTTCCATTGATGGGGTCTGTGCCTCCCGCCGCACGGAAGCCCTCAGACACGAGGACGAAACACTGAGCAACACATCTTTATCATTTCAAAACTCTGCCGCAACTGACTGTCAGCGGCCCCTAAGCGCGAGCGTGCCTGTGTCCATCGTTCTCGTCATCCACCGGCGCGCTCACCGCTACGACTCCCATAGCATATAGAAGTTACTCACGCAGATGCCCACAAGCGTGCGCAGGGTGCCTCTTCAGGTGGAAGGGGGCGAGGGACGAAGGCTCGTCGCTGCGCCCTGTCAATGCACGGGGCAGACTCTACCCCCCCCCCCCCCCTCCCCGTGTGCACGCTTATGCAGATGCCCGAGTTACAAGGACATTGTAACGCGCCTACACTAAGTGCATTTATGGCGCGCGTACTCTCGCGAGCCAAACGCAGGTGCAGCAGCGCCTTCAGAGTGGCTGAACGATAATCTACATCCACAATTAGCACTTATTCGCAACTCGCACTTTCGCGGGGCACACAGCGATTCTATAACTCAAATTCAGTATTTAGTCGCTTTCACACTCGGAGACTACCTACAATCTTACTAATTAACCTTCATTGTTAAACATCACACAAATGCATTAAAGCAAATGCGTAAGCATGCCCCAATGTCAAGTAAAACCACCATAAACTAGCGGTGACAGGTCTCCCGTTAAATAAAAAAGTTAATGCACATGCACTTCGCCCTTGTGAAAGTCCATGTGTATGTGGCACTCCTCTTGCACAGATGATGTAGCAAGAATTAAAAAAAAATGTAGTATTGCCGTCTTCTTCAACGAAACAGCTTTGATAAGAATGATAACAAAAACAGTGTTCGCAATGTTTTATTGGAATCAAAACAGTAGCAGTTCTCATGTCAGTGTAAGGATATGTATATTTCCATCTTCTTGCAGAGAACCTACACCCAATACAAAACACTAAGAACGTATACAGTACAGCCCAAGCACTATATATAATTCACAACACTAAAGCAACATGAAAGTAGTGTGGCAAATCTCATCATAATGCACACTGACATGTGCACTTCACAGTGCTAGTATGTAAACACAATCCAGAGAAATGGGATCTACAAGGAACTTGGTGTCAGCCTGCACATGAAGGCAACTAAGTTAGTACAATAAGGCTAGCATTACTTTTAAGAAATATGCAACCATGCAGGGAGGCATGTTGTAGATTTTAATTGAATTAGTTTGCCCAATGGCATAAAAACATGTCACACATCATCATACAGTCCTGTTTTCTGCAGAAAAGTCCAAAATAGACCTGTGGTGTTGATTGTAGATCGACTTACCACAATTCGTAAAGGCGTTCAGCTATGACAGCAAAATGACAACATTGTATTCATATATGGCTGCACATACTTACTCACAAATATCTGAAAATGAAAGCAGTTTTCTTGAAATATACTTGGGAATTTATCGCCATTATCACACAACTGCAATATACCAATACTTCTATTATACATAATTACTACAGCTATGTTTACAATATTCCCATGCCAGCCACTGTCATCTGCAACCTAAAAAGTTCTTCATCTTTAATTCCTCACTTCATGGCTTGCGCATAATTACCACATTGAAAGTTAATACCACTACCATGGCTACAAAGTCAACTTGAAATTAGGCAATCACATGCCTAAAATTAAAAATTTCCTACAAGTAGTGGCTGGTGGCTTAGCATATTGGATTCTAGGGCTTGCTATGCCGTGTGGTTGAATAGTATTTGACCACGAATCTATAGAGCCTGTAAAGCAGTCGGGAATTGAGTTCATAGTTAAAGTGTGAAAACAAAACAGCAACACACATAGAAATAGAAATGAAGGGAACAGGACAATGCAGTACTAGCAACTGAAATTTAACACGTGTATGGCATTTTTAGTCACGTTCATACTCATTCTGTGAGTGCATGGTTCTTTATCTTTGTAATTTTTTCCCACTAAGTGTGTATATCTTTCTGTGGTTTGCATTACACTTCAGGTCCTCGTTAGTGTAGAGTGAGGCACAGGGGAGTGTTCCCATAATACAGTGTCTTGTACACAAACAAGTGGGTGAGCAACTCTTGCAGCTTTGCCAGAAATGTCTTCCTGAAAATCATAGAAAAGAAGTCCATCAAGCTTTCCATATCCAGAAATATGAATGTCTTGGCAAAGACTCACACTTGACTATACTATTGCAGACCTTTAAACAGAACACGAAACAAATGCAATAGTGAGATGCTGCTAAGTAGTTTCTTGTGAATTTTTCACTTAAAGTACAGAGGGCAAAAAGTACACAACTGTAATGAAATGCGAAACAGCACCAGAAGTATCTTTTGTCCTGTGTACCATCATTCGAGTAGTTTTAGCTGTCAGTGAAGTTAGCATTGTAGTGTAAAGGGGGTGCAAATTTTTGTATGATTAACCTTGGAGTTAAACGCATTTCAATGGAGGCGTAACTGCTTGAGGCCCACGTACTTAGCTTTAGGTGCGTGTTAAAGAGCCCCAGGCGGTCTAACTTTCCGAAGCACTCCACTACGGCATCTCTCATAATCGTATGGTGGTTTTGGGACGTTACGCACCAACTGTTATTACCACTTAGAACCATAGCTCGGCACACTCACTCATGAGTGCACTCAACTCACACTCATTTGGACGTGGTGAGTTGAGTATGAGTGAGTACTCATGCGTGTGAGTGGACGTGAGTGTGAACGTGAGTGAGAACTCATGAGTGTGAGTGGTCGTGAGCGTGAACGTGAGTGAGTACTCATGAGTGTGAGTGGACGTGAGTGTGAACGTGAGTGAGTGCGAAGGCTGAAAAAATTGTGGTGAGTGAGTTTGAGTGAGTACTCCCTTAAAGTGCCGACCTATGGAGCTCGGCACACTCACTCATGAGTGCACTCAACTCACACTCACTCGCACTCATTTGAACGTGGTGAGTTGAGTATGAGTGAGTACTCATGAGTGTGAGTGGACGTGAGTGTGAACGTGAGTGAGTACTCATGAGTGTGAGTGGAGGTGAGTGTGAACATGAGTGAGTACTCATGAGTGTGAGTGGACGTGAGTGTGAACGTGAGTGAGTGCGAAGGCTGAAAAAATTGTGGTGAGTGAGTTTGAGTGAATACTCTCTTAAAGTGCCGACCTATGCTTAGAAAACATGGCACACTAGCTTCTTCATCAACCACAGCTGTTCTGTTTAGGACTGAAGATTGGGCGACTTGGTATTGATTCATGGCAAAATTAAACAGTGCACTTGTAATGACGACAATAGAAGACATGGACAAAGTACCAGCCTGTTTACCTTGTCAGAAATTGTGTCAACAGTCAGAATACTGTGTGCTGATCATAAACACTATGGCAACAAAAAAGTAAAACAAAAAAACCAGAGGGAAGGAACAAGGTGATTCAACAACGAGGTTCAACAGATTCAGCTGACTTATATCAATGTGATTAAATTAGCCTTGCACAAGTGACACATCTCCTAAATTCCATAAATATGCACATGTAACCTTGGCAAGTTCTAGTGCTGGTAAATAGAAAACAAATCTGGCCTTAATGCACGCTTTACCACATGACAGCGTGATAACAGCTGTCTTTTTTTTTTTGTTGTTGCTTAAGTGTATACTACCTGGAAGCACTGCTTCATTCATGCTTTATTGCAAGCAAGGAAATTATGTCGTACAAACATTCAGTTTTAAGGCGCACTCGCTTGAATTGGCTGGCCACGTCAAGCGGTCAGCCAATTCGAAATACTTATCACACATCGTTGTTATGTGAGCTTAATGGGCTCTCTTTTTTCGCGTTTCATTGCACTTTTGACGCGACGCAGTGTGCAGAACAGCACCTACTGCTGCCCAAGCGACAAGGACGCGCAAACATAAGTATTACGTACCATTTGTGTTCCTGAATGTGCCGCGAACGCGGCGCGCCCATCAGCTGCTGCTCGCTTGAGTCACCGGGCCATTGCCACACCAATGCACACGCAGTGCATGTTGCACTGTCGTCAAACCACACATTTCACGTCCCGCGACGAGAACACAGAAAGGCTGCCGGCATGAAATGTGCACACATGATCGACGCATAGCAGGGTAGTTGAAAGGCGTCCTTCGGAAAACCGACGTTATCCCATGACGGCTTCGCTTCGCTATCACTCACGCACGCCGCTGGGGCCAGCCTGCGGTAGCACCCGCTGTCATTTCGGGACTTCTCGCGTTTCTCGCGATTCTCTTCTCGCGTTTCTTTCTTTTTGCTTTCTTTTTTCCCCTCTGCGCGCGCATGCGTGCGATGGTTGTTCCGCTGTTATCGCCGCCGTTCGAAGGTCAAAGTCGCTTCGTCTGCTTCGTCCCTTTCAGAGCAGCCGCTTGAGGAGAGTCGCGTTTTTTCTTTCGTTTCTCTTTTTCTTTTTTTTCGCCGGGTTCTTTCAACACCGGATCTTATTCCGTGCGTTGAGGCACACCGCCTGTGCCCAATTCGTCATCCAAAAGGGTATACTGACTGTGCATGCTGTGCCGATAGGCCACATCGAGGGTGTACACGCTCCTACTTTCAGTTTAACTTCGATTTGATGGTAAAACAACATAAGCGAAGTCCTTCTGTGGTCGAAATGCATCGTGAACCCGAGCCCAGCGGTAGTGTGCATTCCGTACAACAATGTGCATCAGTCGACGAGACGAAGAAATCGTTTATTAGCACGTTCATGAATTTACTAAGCACTTTGAGAAACACTTCTTTCGCCCGCGCAGTTGAATACATGCACGCCAGCACTGAAGGCACTATAGCTTCGGATAAAATAAAGGGAAGATATGCCCGAGAAAGTGAAATAGGAGTTTTCTGTCCTTGAACTCCATTTGACAAAATGGCGTCAGATCGTGAATTTACCTCCTTTCTTCCACCTTTTATCCCCATAATTTCTCAAGCAAGTAAAATTGAGGACGCAGAACTTTATTACACCGATCTTAATACTCCCTAAGGGAGTACGGTCCCAAATGAAGGTAGTATTAAGCCCTTAAAACGCCCAATTCGGCTAGTTTGCGTTTACAGTGTATACATCCTCCGTGCGCCACCTTCGCAGTGAATGCAAGATTTGTTCACGCTAGCTGCAAGTCCTTATAAGCGAGCTTCATAGAGCCTTACTCTTGTTAGCGCGTTTTCCGTCGCGCTTACTCAACTACGAGAAGCGTCGCCAGAGTTCCGAGGTAGAAATATAAGCGCCGGAACTCGTCCAGTTTGTGCATGATCTCGTGCAGAGTAAAATGTATCGTTTCGCGAGCCAGAAACGGACGGACCATACATGCGATGAACGAATATCCGAGAGCGAGCTGATCGCCACAGCTCATGCTGATATATTTGTTTTCTGAATCTTTTAAAACGAGTCTTCAAGAAATGATTGAGGCCTGATATACCAGTACCAAAGTTGAAGTTACCGTGGTGCATATTTGATTAGCATAAGCTGCCTCACAAGGGGCGATTCAAGAAATTGCGGTACGCGCCACGACCAACCATGCTCGAACTGCTTGAGGTATTATCAGCATCCAGCAGGGCATGACCAGTTCCTTTTGTTTTCTCGTCAGTCAACTCGACGTGAATATATAAATATATTTTTTTTGGTCTTTGGTAAGCCCGGAAGACTGGAGGACAAGCGTATGTGGTGCGGTCGCATTAAACAAATGCCTTTCCCATCGCTACTCGGAATAAAACGAAAAAAAAAAGCGACTGGCTCTACGAGCTTCCATTAGAAAAAGGAAAGAATGAGTTTACTGAACGTCGAACAAATCGTCCCCGTCAACTTCCATCGCGGATTTTCAGCAACAAACACAAGACACACTGCTGCTGGAGCGGCGGCGGGAAACCCACAACCACACTTCGGGGCTTCGTCCGTTCGCCGCTAAGTGCCGACTCTGTTCGACCTGGCGGCCAATAGCATTGCCAACTGTAGAACACTGAGCGCACGCTCGCGCCAAAGAGAAGACTTCTTCCTCTTGTTCTTCGAGCACCTCACTGTACATGCAAACTAGCATTTGGGACCTTACTCCCTTAGGGTGTAATGAAATGGGTGTAATGAGGTTCTGCGTCCTCAATTTTACTTCGTTAGGAAATTACATGGATAAAAGGTAGGAGAAAGGAGGTAAGTTCACGATATGACGTCATTCTTCACGAACGAGACCAACGAAAAACTCCCATTTCACCTCCTCTGCCATGTTTTCTTTTTATTTGTTTACGGAGCTCTCTGCGATGCCTTCAGTGCTGGCGGGCATGTATGCAGCTGTGCAGGGGGGAAGAAGTGAGTTGTCACACGAAAGCTCCAATTTCTCAGAATGCCTAATACATTCATGAACGCGCTAATCAATGATTTCTTCGTTTCGTCGACTGATATACATTCGTCCGGAACGCTGCAGAGGGCACACTTCGGACCGTTGGGCTCTGGTTCACGCAGCACTTCGACCACAGAATGGCTTCGCTTATGTTGTTTTACCATCAAATCAAAATTAAACTAAAAGGTCTATACTGAGTGTGCATGCGGTGCCAATAGGCCGCATGCACACTAGGCCGCAACAGCCCGCAAACCCTCGATGTGGCCTATTGGCACCGCATGCACACTCAGTATAGACCTTATGCAAAATCTGCTGCCATCTAGCGGCCGCCGCGCGCATTTCCGCCATGTTGAAGGCAAGCGCGCTCCGCTTGTGCACGCACTAGCACGCACGGAGCATGAGAGTACGTATCAAGGTGTGGCGGCTGATACGAACGGAAATGCCGACATATTCTTGTGTGCCGTGTTGCTCAGTTTAAGGAAACTGAATGCCGAAAAAAGGTTCGCAGGAAACTAAACTCTTATCTTATTAATTTCCTCGCAGACAGCGAGAAGCGGCAGATCGTTCCGTTGCTCCGGCTACTGCTTACGACCAACGCCGTGTGTACGCTCTCCGTTCTTAACAGATGCGGTATGTGACAGCAACGGCACTCATCAGTGAACACTCTTGCGTGTCATACCGCAACGAGACTGCTCTCGCGCCGTGTGCTTGCCTCACACAGACGAGCCGGCTTCGTGTACGAGCTTCAAAGCTCGTACACGCCGTACAAGCCGTAGAGTAGAGGATTCCTAGAGGAGAGAGGGGGAGGGGACGCGGGAGCCGCTCCGTAGAGTAGACGATTCATAAAGGAGAGAGGGGGAGGGGATGCGCATGTAGGACGCGGGCGCCGCTCCGTATAGTACATCGTTCCTAGGGGAGAGAGTGGGGTTGAGCGTAGGAGAGGATAGGGGGAGCGGACGCGCATGCGCTGTACGGGGTGTGGGACGCTCCGTAGGGTAGATGATTTCTAGAGGAGAGAAAGGGGGTGAGCGTAGGAGAGAGAGGGGACGCGCACGCGCTGAGGTGGTGTGGGGCGTGAGAAGGAGGGACGGACTAAGCCCCCTCCAAACACATGCAAGCAAGATCAAGGAATGCGGTCAACCTGGGCGACAGTCACCACATGCCTAGCCATTGATAAGCAGCCTCTCTGTGCTCTCGGCCATGACTCTGGTGACTGTAGTAGTGGTTGACGGCCTTCATATTACTACAGTGTTCTGGTTCGAATAATGGGTGCTTCCCTACTTCATGAAAGTGGCCGGACACGGGACGCGGGACGGGGGGACGGAGGACGGGGGACGCGGGAGGGACGGACAGAGCCCCGAGCATAAGATGCTTCGCATCTAAAAAAGAATGAGGCCTGTGATGACGGCTACAGTCGTTGTTAGGTGTGAATCATCAGCTGAGTCCTCTGCTCTTAGAAACGGAGAGAGAAATAAACGTTTATTGCGAAACAGTGTTCCGAGCGATGCCCGGTATCACCCTAAGGTGGGAGGGTACCCTAGTCCAGGAACCCTCTGGCTTCGACTGCCCTCTTGGCCCTGGCGACGAGTTGTCGCTGGTCTTCCAGGTCCTCGAGGACGAGCTTGGCCTCTCACGTTTCGTTTAGGTGGTCGTCGTTCGTTTTTGGTGCTTCGCTCACGTCCCTTTCCGGTTGCATGTCGCGGTTTGCATGACATTGACATTCCAGGAGCAAGTGTGCGAGGGTGTCTGGTACGCTGATGTAGCATAATAATACCTGGGATTTCACATGCCAAACCACGATATGCCATGAGGCAGGCCGTAGTGGAGGGCTCCAGAAAATTAGACAATCCAGTGTTCTTTGACGTGGACTGACATCGCTCAGTACACGGCCTCCAGTATTCTGTCCCCATCGAAATGCTACCGCTGTGGCCGAAATCGAACCCGTGACCCTCGGGTCAGCATCCGAGCACCGTAACCGCTACGCCACCGTCGCACACTGGAAACAGACTATCCCATTTCAGGATGCAAGAACCGCGACGCAAGGGAAACAACTGGCGCACCTTACATTTCATTCACAATTAGGCTGCTGTAAAAAGAATGATGTCTCTATAGCCCTAGTGTGCCCAGGCCTATTCAAGGCGTATCGTTTTGCTTTCACTTTTAGTGCTTGCCTGATGAGGTTATTCTCTGTCTTCGTTCGTCGTGCTACTAGCTATAACGAATCCTCACCAGCTAGGCAAATGTTTTGTGCCGTTCATTTTTCTTTTCGATGCCTGAAATATTCTCTGCAACCGCTCATCCACATCTGTTGCTGCCGCTTGGGAAACCGAATGGTTCAACTTTTCAGGAGAAGGCCGAGTACCTGAGAAAGAATACAATGTCTGCAAAGTAAAGGGCAAGCTTTCATCAGTGTAGGCAGACGTACCTGTTTGTGGGCTGATCGGCACATGGGCCCCTATTTCTATTATCCACGCGGACTTGTGCTCTCCGCTCCGCTAGGTTTCTGCAGCTTACAGTGGAACTCATTTATTAAGTTTCGACCATAAGCACATTGCCACATTTGAGTTTTGTTTGGTGGGATGCACCACCCAAATTCATTTCGCAGTGCTGCCTTCCTGTGCTTACATGCTTTTTCCAGGGTTGCAAATTCTTTTGCTCCAGCTTTCAACTCCTCCTGTTGACAATACCTTGTTCATATGAGGAAGACTGATATATCAGCTGACGGGTACCAGTCCTATTTACTAACTGTCAACGTTTGCACAAGAAGGGAAATATGGGCTAGTTCGTGATAGTTCATTTTTGAACAGCTTAAAGCGCTATACAGACGAGGACGAAGTTTAAGGACGGTAGCTACACGAGCGATTCGTTTGCGTCGGATCACCTGCCCACGAGCCATTACTTCGGATTGCTGCCGACATGGTGACCCATTGTGACAGTGCACTCGTTCCCTGAGCAACTTGCCTATCCAAATGGATTGCGCTAGTATTAAGTTTTGTTCCCTTCAGGCATGACCAAGCTCACTGTACTTAAGGTCACCAATCACGCATTTCTGTTTTCTATAGGCACTGTTATGTTTTTCGGTGTGCCAGGCTCCATGATGGCAAGTGGAGCCGCTGACTGGAACTTATCGTTTAAAATCACTGACGTGGATCATGCGGGTGGTGTGCTACACCACGTTCCTCAGCGGACACCATTGGATGCTGACGCTGGTGTAGTAATTGGTGAATCCACGGCGTCCACGGCTAACGAATGTGAGGCACCTTCGCGGTATACAGTGTTGTCAAGGCCTGGTCACAGCATGGCTCGTTCATTCCACATTCTCCTCACACGACAACAGCTGAAAGCATACGTAGATTTCCCTGACAGCTGAACTGCTGCTTGGGTTTCATTTTTTTCTCTCTCATATCATAAATTGGCTCGAAAGAAATCGGGCATTTTTCCTAGAAGAAGGGGGGATTTGACAAGAGGAGCACGAAATACTTTATGAGGCCCACGTAGATCATTTTGCTTTCAAATGTAAGCTTTATTTAGGAAGAGCGATCGAAGGCTAAACAGATGGGATTTATTTATGTAGTACCACCACTTGAAACTTTAAATTAGTGCGATCGGTCTGCCCGACAAAATAGCGCCAACGTTAAATGGCGCTGATAATTAGCAGCTGATGATGTCACAGTTAAGTTATGAACGTCGTACATATACGTCGTACACACGAACGTCGTACGCACTACAATAAAAGCCTACATTTATTGCGCTTTAAAAAATATCGGTATTAGTTGCTTTTAGAACGCTGTAGGGGACACGACTACTCTATATTCTTTTGTGTTGTCTTTCCAAATAACGTAAAACTTCACGAAGAGCGATAAAAAAAAAAAAGGTGGGGGGAAGGATGGACGAAAACAAGAGCTTGTTTTCAACCAAATTGGAAGCCAGTGCTCTTCTTTACGCGTGGCCTCCCCTCCCCTTTTTTCCTATCAACTGTTGCCGCTTTAACAAAATAAATTTAAGATGCTTATTGTCCATTGTGCATGAAGATGGATCGGTGGTTTCCATGAACAGATGTCGTACAGCAAGCTCTGCTGCCTCGCATGTTTCCTCGCTTAGTATTGGCAGCATGCCGTACACGAAGCGCTGTGGATCTTCGTCTTGCAAAACATCTAGAGACGACTGTCTTTCACTTTAGTTCACAAAGGACCGATGCATTCCAGTTTTAATTGAGTAATCTAACTGATGCAAAACAATGCGTTGTTGAGGTAAAGGCTTCAAAAGCCTACCCTAACAGCGTCATTTCGTATTGCGTACATCTCATACAAAGCCTGATCGAAAAAACTTTTATTCTTAAAAAAACATGAATTTTTCTATAGGTAAGCAAGTGCGAGGGCTCACAAATGAAACGAAATTGCAACTTGTTAAATCGTGCCCGATGTCGGGGACTCATCAAGGCGCCGTGCTTACCCGGTACAATCGGGTGACGCTATTATACAACAAAATATGCGACAAAGGTCTTCGCATGCTCCATCGTTCTTACGAATGCAGTTGTGTAGTCTGTGAAAAACGTGATGGGTATGTAACAAACTAGATGAAAATTTATGTTGCAAACGAAATAAAAAGACAGGGCTCTCAATATCTTATTATCGGTGTGCCGATTAACTTCAGTCATTGTTTAGTTTCTTTATCATAATTTCTAGCTATCGTTTTGTTAATTAGCCATGTCATTACTGTACAAACGCATTATTTTTAGCGAAAATGTATCGATGCCGAAACGCCGTATGGGTCTAATAGTACTATATCGCATGGGTTCTTGGTTGTGTTTTCTCGATGCATAAGTAAACTTGTTTGATATAACCAACATATTTGACTTAAGCATAGCGCAAAGCGTGGTGCTGCACTGAACACGGCTGGTCAGCGGATAACTAAATGTAACGAAAATAATAAAGACAGCTCTGTGCCTGTGCTTTTCATTGTAGGTTCAGCAGTTGCGCTATTTGTTACACCCCGAGACATGTATTCTTTGCTGACCATACTAACCCGCATTCCGTTCGTACTAATATTTCTTCCTGCTCTAATATGCTTCTGTATGCACTAAAGGTGTGGGTAGTCCCCGTGACAGTTTTCTTACTTCGAGGCCTAAGCACTGGCATGGCTCTGCGGTAGAATGGGCTTTGTGTTCTCGCCATGCTCTATGTAATATGTCAGCCCGTGCATGCATATGCGATAACAACAATTAATGAGCTATAACTGAAAACACTTCTAGAAATGAAAGTTTGATTAACGAGAAATAGAGAAAGAATAATTATGTTAGTACTTGCTTTTCGCCTAGCCGGAGCATGTCGGGAATCGGTAGTAAACTTCGCGCCCAAAGCACGAGCTCAAAGAAACTCCCGTCCTGTCTATCTGCTGTTTCACATTTCTTTGTAGTCGTCTTTTTGGAGTGAAGTTGACTACTGATTCCAGAATAATGATAGCTGAGGTTTACGTGCCAAAATCACAATAACATTCTGAGAGTTGCCTTAGTAGGGGATTCTGAACTAGTTTTGTACACCTGTGTTTTTTTTACGCGAGCTTAAATCTCTATATAAAGAGAAAGAAAGAGTAAAAGGTACCGAAGTTAAGCAGAGGGAGAGAGGATGTGGGGGGAATAAAAATTGTGAATGAGAAACGCAGGAAGTTTACGCACAATCCTAGACTTCTATACGCACATCGTCAATTCTGCTGATTTTACCAAATGTCAATAGAGTGCGCATAGCTTTCCGGGTACTTCAGAGACGAAGGTAGTGCACGCCAAAAGCGTTAAAAGGGAAAATGAGGTCTTTGAACCAACGCGGTGTCGAGTTTGACAAGTGCTATTGCCTTCGTGAAGGTTTCGGTGAAATTCTGCTTATCTTGTGTGACATGTATGTCCCGTACTTGGGCTTCAAACTCAACAACACCTTTATCAAAATTTTCAGGAATACTTAACTTGATCTTTTCTCTCGATCATCGTACAATTCCTGGAAGGGAAAGCAAAGTGAGCAACTATTTTAGGGGCGAAGCTCCTTAAGGTCGAGCCTTGTACATCACTCCCCCGGTGCAGCCACGCTAGTACTCGCCGCTCCCGCTAGTGGCGCAGCTGTACTCTTATTTGATTTGCATGGCGCTTCGATACTGCTACTACTGCTATGAACAAGCAGAAGAGGAATGTCGGCGCCGGCAACAAGATCCAGATGCGGCGAGGGCCCGCGAAGCGGCGGAAAGCGGATCCTGAGGTGGTGCGGGCGCGGGAAGCTGCAGCCAAGTGCCTAAAGTGGTCGCTACCTGGGGTTGGTGGCGCCGATGCGCGATTTAAGCGCGATTTCCCGGATCGCAGTTTCGGCCACAGCTGCAAGGTATGCAACCGCTTCTGGTTCGATAATAACTTGACCACAATCTCCACCATCAGAAACGAGCAATACCGCGCCAACGCCTCTCCGTGCTACAGCGGGAGTTTGCCGCCACCACTTCCCGTGAAGTAGATCACAGTGAGTACAGGGTGTGCTCTACTTGCAAAGAATCTTTGGTGGCGGGCAAAGTCCCCACGATGAGCGTCCCGTACGGGTACCGCTACCCGCCTAAACCGGATCACCTGCCCGAGCTCAACCCCGTGGAAGAACGCCTGATCGCTCCTCGCCTACCCTTTATGAGCATCAGGCGTTTGACTCGCGGCAGTGGTCAATACGGCATCAAGGGCCAAGTAGTCAACGTACCCATCAATGTGCACACCACGGTGCAGTGCCTGCCACGAAACATCCCCAACGACGCGGCCTTCGACGTGCACCTCAAGCGGAGGCTCTTGAACAAGCCCTCGTACAAGAAAGGACTCGTCAAGAAACGCAACGTGCACGAGCGGCTAAAACATCTACAACGTTCTCCACCTTACAAATATCTCAAGATCAAGATTGATTGGAGCCGCCTCGTACAGTTCGAAGAAAATGACGAGTGCGACGATGACGACAGCGAGCCGGCGCCGGAGGTTACGGACCTCGAAGACCCGTTGCAAGCAGTCATCGCTCTCAACGTCATGAGTCATACGATGGTGTTTGACGATGGCGCCGCTGCTGCTGCTGCTGCTGCTGCCGTCGCTGCGACTGCTGCGACGGCTGACGAAGAACGAGGGTTAATTGCAGGTACTCACAGTGTCCACGTGGCCCCCCGGCGAAGGTGAAACGCCCGTCTCGTCCGGCCGGCGGTGTTGGGATATACGTCAAGCTGCCAGACACAGCGGATGATGTCCATTTACCGCTCACCAACCAGAGCCACAACGGGGAGCACGCCGCTGTGAAGCTCTCAAACGGAATCGTCATCATGACTATGTATCTGGCACCTAACCTGTCCAAGGGAAACATCGTCAAGTACATCGAGAAGGCGGTGCTGCACTACGAAACTGAATACAAACGCGACCCTTTACTACTCGCCGGAGACTTTAACGTGGACGTCAGGAACGACGACTGGCTAGTCCAACACATGGTGTCCCGTTACGCTCTCCGGTGCATTTCATATGACTACAAACGTCCCACCACTATCAGGGGAACTTCTATAGACATTGCCTTTTCGAACTTTACACTACATCCAATTCAAGAGCCCTTGGCTTTATACTTTACGGACCACAAGGCCATTATACTCAAAAGGAAACGTTACCCTGAGCTTAGTCATATATGACTAAAATCAGGGGGAACCCCCTCCTTGCGGTCCGTAAAATAATAAAAGATCTCTTGGACAAAACAACATCATCTACCCGTATGTGAATATTAAAACATTGTGTATATACTGTATCAATATGTGCATAATAAAACATTCTGTATATACTGTATATAATCACACCACCCCCGTGTATGTGTCACGTCTTTGCATGATCGAGTGGGCAAAATGCACGGAGGAGTCACGGTTTACCACATTTAATCACCGGAGCTTCGCCCACTCACCATAATTCACTTCGTGGATATGGCGGGACTTTTTTTCTTACATAGGCTTTTTGCTGTGTGAAGGCGTGATTTCAATATTTTCAGTTACAGATATCCTGCATGAACTAGCAGCCGGTATTTAGTTTTGAAAATCTGCCACGTATGATACGTAAGTGAATACTTTGCTTGGTACAGCTGCTTTTGGACGCCTGGGCTCGTAGGGGTACGTGTGCCTATGGATTGTCGAACGTCTCACATAATAGCCAAACTTCAGATGCCTTTGTATACTTTGAGTCGTCGTATCCCAAAACACCAGACTACATACACTCTCGTTGCTCTGACGCACGAGCACGAACGTGCCTTGTTCTCACACTTAAGTATACAGAACTTTTTCCTACTGTCACAATGCTAGGTTCAACGACCGAATTGAAGACAAAGCACAAGCGTTATACACTCTAGGAAAAAGAAAGTGTATGTGTGAGTCTTTTCGAAGAGTTCTGACTTGCCACGTATACGACTATCTTTAAAGAGGCACGGTGACTCTACTCTCTCGGTAGGTCAGAGTCGGCGCGCTCTAGGATAGTACCCTGACCGTCTTAGGAGGAGTGAAACAGTGGCGTAGCCAGGGGTGGCACACCGGGCACGTGCCCCCCCCCCCCCCCCCCGAAATTTTTTTTCGCCATGGCATACATAGCGAAAAATGGCCATTTCAAGGAGGTGCCCTCCCGGAATCAAGGAGGTGCCCCCCCCCCCCCCCCCCCCGAAAAAAAATTTCTGGCTACGCCCCTGGAGTGAAAGGACCCTTATGCGAAGAATCACATTACCACTTCTGAGGGAGTCAGACGGCTCTTGCCGGTAACACTCCTACGTGGGTCGAATCACACACTACGAAGCATCAAGCGACTCCACAACTATTTTAAATTACTCAATTGACCCCTTCTCTACTTTCGCGCGATTGGTGTTGGAAATAGTGAAGTATTCATTTTAAGCAAGTCCGATAATACTTGCCGTTGTGCCTAACGACTGCAAAAAGAAAAAAAGTTCAATTTTAGCATCTTTAATAAACCTCATCAAAACAACACACCTTCTCCAGCAGAATAATATAGATAACGCGAAAATAACGTTCTGTGCTTTCGAATTAAGCGGTTGAATTATTCCTCATTTACATGCTTGTATGAGTATAGCCAACTCAAATGTGTCACTGATGTGCATAGTGTCACATGGTGCAAAATAAACTGCAGAAATCGGCATCATGTTTTCCTATTTATTTCTGATGATTATGAATAAATTAAAAATTAATGACGGCTGGAGGCTTCAGACTTGTGGCTGCCTATGTTGTCGCTCCTGTTCAGCATGAGCGGCCATGGAAAACGGTATCTGAAAAGCAGAACGTGATATTACGATGACAAAACGAGATTGTAGTAAGAGTTGGCAAAAACCTACACAATAAGTGATTTAGACAGACATAATGATGGCTCACAACAACAAATGCAAAGAGGCATGGTCAGGAACCATGTTTTTTGCCGCTATCGTGTAAAACACAACTTGCAAGATGTACCATGTCACTTGGCGACAAACTTGCAGCACAAGGTGACGTAAGCCTCTTTTAAACAAAAAAAAAAAAGAGATTGTTTTAGGCTTCTTTGCATGAGTGCCACTCACATCCTTTTCTACATCGTCTTGTCCAACCAACGGAAATGTACGACCAAGTGCTTCGTTTACAGGGCGAACGCAGCTGTTGATTTTCCCTTCACGAATGGTGAGGCGCCAGACCATAGGGGTACATAGGTTTCACCGAGTGTGGCTGCCAACTGAAGCGAAGAGGTGGGAGAAGCGATCCGGGATTTTTGGAATACCAACACCACACACTGATTATTTGTATTTAAAACCACCCTTTGTTCAACACACTTTTATGGTGCCCACATTTGACATGAGTGTTTCGTTTTAAATAATTTCGCAATGAAACCAAATTTTCAAGTAAAAGAAGGTGCGAATGTCGTTTCGCAATAGGCACCGCCCATGCACGAATGAAATCATTAATTTTCTGAGAAATTGCTTTAATGATCACTAAAACAATAAGCTAAGAAAGGGAAAATAGACAACCACCCGTTTGTAGCACGAAGCCACAAGGAAATCCGTACGGATTTCTCAGAAAGAAAAGCTTCTTAGTTGCCGAAAAATTCGTCCTTGTCCGGGGTTCGAACCCGGGATCAACGCCTTTCCGGTGCGGTCGCTCTACCAATTGAGCTAACCAGGAAGATAGCAATTGGTAGCGCGAGGGCAAATTCATCGACAACTCGAAGCACTAGGACAAACGTATTGCAAATGAGTTCTGCGGAATCCCGCAAGGTGGCGGAAGGGTTAAGAAAGGGAAAATAGACAACCAACCGTTTGTAGCACGAAGCCACAAGGAAATCCGTACGGATTTCTCAGAAAGAAAAGCTTCTAAGTTGCCGAAAAATTCGTCCTGGTCCGGGATTCGAACCCGGGACCAACGCCTTTCCGGGGCGGTCGCTCTACCAATTGAGCTAACCAGGAAGCTAGCAGTTGGCAGCGCGAGGGCGAATTCATCGACAAATCGAAGCACAAGGACACAATTATTGCAAATGAGTTCTGCGGAATCCCGCAAGGTGGCGGAAGGGTTAAGAAAGGGAAAATAGACAACCACCTGTTTGTGGAACGAAGTCACAAGGAAATATCTCAGAAAGAAAAGCTTCTTAGTTGCCGAAAAATTCGTCCTGGTGCGGGGTTCGAACCCGGGACCCAACGCCTTTCCAAGTGGTCGCTCTACCAATTGAGCTAACCAGGAAGCTAGCAATTGGTAGCGCGAGGGCGAATTCATCGAGAACGCGAAGCACAAGGACACAAGTAATGCAAATGAGTTCTGCGGAATCCCGCAAGGTGGCGGAAGGGTTAAGAAAGAGAAACTAGACAACCAACCGTTTGTAGCACGAAGCCGCAAGGAAATCCGTACGGATTTCTCAGAAAGAAAAGCTTCTTAGTTGCCGAAAAATTCGTCCTGGTCCGGGATTCGAACCCGGGACCAACGCCTTTCCGGGGCGGTCGCTCTGCCAAGGGAGCTAACCAGGAAGCTAGCAGTTGGCAGAGCGAGGGCGAATTCATCGACAACTCGAAGCACAAGGACACAATTATTGCAAATGAGTTCTGCGGAATCCCGCAAGGTGGCGGAAGGGTTAAGAAAGGGAAAATAGACAACCACCTGTTTGTGGAACGAAGTCACAAGGAAATCTCTCAGAAAGAAAAGCTTCTTAGTTGCCGAAAAATTCGTCCTGGTGCGGGGTTCGAACCCGAGACCCAACGCCTTTCCGGGGCGGTCGCTCTACCAATTGAGCTAACCAGGAAGCTAGCAATTGGTAGCGCGAGGGCGAATTCATCGAGAACGCGAAGCACAAGGACACAAGTAATGCAAATGAGTTCTGCGGAATCCCGCAAGGTGGCGGAAGGGTTAAGAAAGGGAAAATAGACAACCAACCGTTTGTAGCACGAAGCCGCAAGGAAATCCGTACGGATTTCTCAGAAAGAAAAAGCTTCTTAGTTGCCGAAAAATTCGTCCTGGTCCGGGATTCGAACCCGGGACCAACGCCTTTCCGGGGCGGTCACTCTGCCAAGGGAGCTAACCAGGAAGCTAGCAGTTGGCAGAGCGAGGGCGAATTCATCGACAACTGGAAGCACAAGGACACAAGTAATGCAAATGTGTTCTGCGGAATCCCGTAAGGTGCGAAGGTTGAAGATACGAGGTGAATTCAGTGCATATTTATTTCATGGGCGTATGAATTGGCTTGTAGTCCGAGGAAGATGGGGGATTCTTTGCTCCACTTTGGATGTGAAAGAAGGTGTCTTCTCTAGACTCGGTAGTGTTGCAATAACTTGCAATAAAATTGTTGCAATAGTTGCAATAAAATTGACGGTGGCATCTGCCACCTTCGGCGCTCTGGGGAGATCACGCGGCAGGAAATTTCGGCTGGTATATTCCCAGGCGACAGCATCTGCTTCCTTCGCTGTTAGGTGTTCATAGCCTGGGGCTCATAAGAGTGAGTTGTTAGGTAGTTCTTTTTATTGTTGGGTAGTTCTTATGGCCTTGCTGTTTCTGTTAAAATTCTGACTGCAGCACTATCTATGACAATCGGCGATTCATGTTACGGACTCTTCTCAAGCAACTAGACTCGAGGTACTTGCCTGCTGCCAAGATTCTGGGACCATGCACATGCGCCTAGATGTAACTCAAGGCGAAAAACTGGCAGATCCCACGCACTGTGGGAATCGATGTAATGCGAAGCAGCCAGCAAGAAGCAAATCATGCTGTACATAATGTGCATGTCATTATTCACTTGTTAGGATCTGTCATTTGTGTACATCATACAGACACGTCGCACAATACAAATTTTGGTGTATATCAAGCTAGCGAACTGCACACAAGCGCACCATGAGCGTGGCATGTAAATGGCATTGTAGATGACATGCATGCCAAGATTTTCATGTTACCACCTGCCACTTATGTTCGCCTAATTTGTTACCTCCAATCGCAGCGAGACGCGAGACCAATCTGCCTCCGTTTCGCATGCGTTCGTATTCTCGCGCTTTGCGCATCGTGCAGGCGCCATCCGCGTTCCAGAGTTTAAGGAAGGAAGGAAAACATTTATTGTGATAACCCATTGAACGATGCAGCCGAAGCTCTCAAGTGCGCATGTGCGCAATCTTATCCCACTTCCCTCTCCCCTTTGCTTTCCTATATATTCACGAGTGTGAATAAAACGACTGGCTTTTTGTTGGCATGATCCGACTGTCTCGTTTACTGCTGGAGCGGCGTTGCCGCCTCCCACTTAACAGTGGCGACGAGAATACCCACCGATACGCGTAAGCTGCCGGGCGCCAACCACGAGACCGAGACGAAGACACCCATCAGCCCGCCCGCGGCCATGGCCCTCAAGCTTCCGGATTTTGCAGAGGAGACAGATAAGTGGCAAGCGTATCTCGTTAAGATTGACGCCTACTTCGAAGCAAATGAGGTGACTGACGACGCGAAGAAAAGAGCCTTGTTGGTGGCAGCGTTAGGATCGAGGACCGTTGAAATCCTTTGCGGCAGAATCGCACCGCGAAAACCGAGCTCGCTGAGCTATCAAGAAGTTGTTTCAACATTGAACGAGCACTATGATCCGTCCCCTAACGAGATATCAGAAAGCTTCAAGTTCTTTCACAGAAACCAACAAGAAGGGGAGTCCGTGCAGGCGTTTATTGTCGAGATTCGCAGGTTAGCTCATAACTGCAACTTCGGGTCGATGTTGGAGCGAATGCTGAGGGATCGCATCGTTTGTGGAGTGCGGTCGAAAAACCTGCAGAAACAACTACTAGCCAAAAAGGACTTGACGCTGCCAGAAGCGGAAGCACTAGCTCTAGCAGCCGAAAGCGCGGAGTTAGGGTCGCAACAGATGACCGGGCAAGGTGACGCCGTCGGTGTGTTCAACGTGAAGCATAACAGGCAACCGGCAAACAGGAGCGAACGGAGCAGTTTATCGCAGAATTGCAGCTGTTGTGGCAAACAGGGACATCAAGCCAGGGAATGCTCATTACGACGGCGCAGGTGCTACAAATGCGGGCGACAAGGTCACTTGGCGCGAGTATGCACATGGACGGCCACCACGAACAGAACTTTCGCGATAACGGAGGGTTCAGCGGAAAGTGAAGATAACGACTGTAATGCACTACAAATATGGTCAGTGAAAAGTAACGAATGCCTGGTTCCGCCCCTGCACAAACAGGTTACATGGAACGGAGTGCCACTGAATATGATAATCGACACAGGTTCACCTGTGTGCGTAGTGCCTAAAACGACATACGAAGCCCATCGTCACAAGTGGCCACCGCTTTGTAAAGCTGCATTATCTCTGTCATGCTATCTCGGGAAGATACCAGTGCGGGGCGTTGTAAAAATGCAAGCTTCCTATAAGTCTGCAACAGTTGACTGCGATCGCGTTGTGTTGGACTGCGAAGGTCCTAGCCTTTGCGGCCGTGACCTATTGCAGATGCTCGAGACACAAGGGACACCGCTTCTTCACATCGCGTCGCTCTCATCTGACGGGAAGCTGGAGAGTCCGGCAGCTGCACCCGTGATGCAACAGTACCCGGACCTTTTTGCGGAGGGCCTGGGAGTCATCAACGGACCACCAGCACGGCTTCATATAAAGGACGGAGCAACCCCAAGGTTCTGCAAGGCAAGGAAAATTCCATTTTCTTTGCTAGACAAAGTGTCCGCCGAGCTAGTTCGACTCGTGGCCGAAGGCATTATTTCGCCAGTTTCCTATTCAGAATGGGCAACCCCGGTGGTTCCAGTGCTCAAACGCGACGGGACAATTCGCATCTGTGGCGATTTCAAAGTTACTCTTAACCCAGTATGTGAAATGGAGAGATATCCTCTACCCGTAGTGGATGACATTTTCGCTACGCTTCGTGGAGGGCAGCAGTTCAGCATCTTGGATCTACGCGATGCCTACAACCAAATTATTCTAGACGAAGATTCGCGCAAGCTAGCGGTTATAAACACTCACAAAAGCCTCTTTTGTTATAATAGGCTACCGTTCGGGATTGCCTCGGCACCTGCGATTTTTCAAAGAACAATTGAGCATGTTCTGCAAGGTCTCCCAGGGGTTCAAGCGTACCTAGATGACGTCCTGATAGCAGATGCGAATGATAAGCCAACTGCGAACCTGCAAGCAGTCTTGCAGCGGTTCAGGGAATATGGCGTCAAGCTCCGCTCGGATAAGTGCCGAATTGGTGAGGCATCAGTTACGTATCTAGGACACAGAATTGACGCGGCAGGGTTGCACCCGTCAGAGAAGAACATCGAAGCAATTAAGCTGGCTCCGACTCCTCGCAATGTCACGGAGCTACGCTCCTTTCTCGGCATGCTAACTTTCTACAATAAATTCTTGCCTAATCTGTCCACGCTCCTGAGTCCCCTATACCTTCTGGAAAAGAAATCGAAATGGTCTTGGGATGATCGCGAAAACGATTCATTCCAAAAAAGCAAAAAGCCGCTTTGTGTTCCGCGCCTGTGCTAACTCACTTCGATCCCGCACGAGAGCTATTTCTGGAATGCGATGCGTCACCCTACGGTGTGGGAGCGGCCCTATTTCACCGAATTGAAGGACAGTATCAGCCCCTTGGATTTCGATCTCGGACGCTTACTGCAGCAGAAAAGAATTATTCGCAGATTGAACGGGAGGCGTTGGCTCTGGTTTATGGCGTCACGCGATTCCGAGATTATCTTCTGGGCAGACAGTTCACGCTCATAACCGACCATCAACCGTTGTTGGGTCTCCTAAGAGCGGATCGTCAGACGCCGGCTATGGCCGCTGCCCGCATTCAGCGTTGGGCCATCATACTTGGGGCCTACCGATATCGGTTGCAACATCGACCGGGTAAACTCATGTGCAATGCTGATGCTCTGAGCCGTCTACCTCAACCATTGCAGGAAGAAGTGGAGCAGGATGAGGAAGCCAAAGTTGTTCTGACCCTGGACGAGTGGGATCAGCCGGCCCTGCCAGTAAAGGAACTCCAGGCACTCGCCATCTCGGATGAGGTACTTTTCCAGGTACGCAAGTACACTCGGGAGGGTTGGCCGCAAAAGCTTGATTTGGGAACTAAAGAAATCTCTGATTTGTACAAAAAGCGACATGAGCTGTCTGTCAGTGAAGAACTTCTTTACTGGGGTCATCGCTTGGTAGTGCCAACAGCAGCGCGCGGGAAGCTGCTAAGGATACTGCATGAAGCCCACCAAGGAGTGTCCACCATGAAGGCAAAGGCCAGATCTTTATTTTGGTGGCCGGGCGTAGAGCAAGACATCGAGCGCATTGCAGCAACATGCCAAAACTGCGTGCAGGCGTTGCCGATGCCTCGGGCGGAAGAACCGGTGAATTGGCCCGAGACGCGCGAAAGGTGGTCGCGTTTGCATGTGGACTATGCGGGACCCATAAAAGGGCAAATGGTACTCATAGTCGTCGACTGTCACACCAAGTGGGTTGAGGCGCTCCCCGTGTCGCAAGCAAACTCGCATAGCACAGTCAATGCCCTCAGGACGATATTTAGTCGTTTTGGTATACCGCGGACGGTGGTTTCTGACAACGGCACGCCATTCACAGCACGAGAGTTTGAGCAGTTTATGCAGCGCAATGGAATCGCGCATATTCGTACACCTCCCTATCACCCCCAGAGTAATGGACTAGCAGAGCGAGCCGTGCGCACTATCAAAGAAGGCTTGAAGAAGATAGGAGGCACTTGCCTCATCACATCACTGGCACGTGTATTGTGCAATTATCGGAACGCACCACACCAAGAGGGCCCTTCTCCCTCAGAGAGGCTATTAGGATACCGTCTGCGCACAAGACTGGACATGTCTTTTCCTTCCAGAGTCTATCCGGCCAACGCTACGAGTGACCCAGGCTGGAATTTCGCCCCAGGAGACTACGTGTACGTGAGAAACTACGGCACCGGCGACAAGTGGTCCTCAGGCACAGTGGAGTCTACGCGTGGCACTCGCCTCCTGGATGTCAAGACGGCGGATGGGCTTGTCCGCCGCCATGTGGATCAAGTTCGTAAGCGGAGCACAGATGAAACCCCAGCAGCCGAAGACCTGTCGAGGCCTTCTACAACAGGTTCCCCGGGGCCGGTACAACTAGAAAGAACGGCGCCTGCTACCTCCCAGAGTACCCCAGAA
Organism: Rhipicephalus appendiculatus; assembly: GCA_030522465.1. Taxonomy (NCBI): domain Eukaryota; kingdom Metazoa; phylum Arthropoda; class Arachnida; order Ixodida; family Ixodidae; genus Rhipicephalus; species Rhipicephalus appendiculatus. The sequence goes on from JALIZH010013692.1 coordinate 57,008, forward strand.
GCGCAACCACAGCCACTACGTCGCTCCACACGAGTCAAGAAACCGGTCGTGCGTTTTGGCTACTAAGGGGGAAGAAATGTGATAACCCATTGAACGATGCAGCCGAAGCTCTCAAGTGCGCATGTGCGCAATCTTATCCCACTTCCCTCTCCCCTTTGCTTTCCTATATATTCACGAGTGTGAATAAAACGACTGGCTTTTTTGTTGGCATGATCCGACTGTCTCGTTTACTGCTGGAGCGGCGTTGCCGCCTCCCACTTAACACATGCATGCCAAGATTTTCATGTTACCACCTGCCACTTATGTTCGCCTAATTTGTTACCTCCAATCGCAGCGAGACGCGAGACCAATCTGCCTCCGTTTCGCATGCGTTCGTATTCTCGCGCTTTGCGCATCGTGCAGGCGCCATCCGCGTTCCAGAGTTTAAGGAAGGAAGGAAAACATTTATTGTGAGAAAAAGGTTTGTGGTACGGGCCAGCTTAGTCCGGAAGTCCCATCTAGCAGTGCTGGCTGTCCTCAGTCCAGGACGCCACAGGCAATTGCCGCCCTGCGGGCCCTGTCGATCAAACTGATCTGATCGTCAAGGCTATCGCTGGCCAGCAACTCCTCCCACCGCTCCACACTCGCTTGGTCAATGACGGGCAGGCCGGGAATGGCCCGGCAGGTCCATGTAATGTGCATTAGTGTGGGTTTCTCAGAGCACCATGGGCAGCGCGCAGAGTATTCTGTGGGGTGCATTTTAAATTGACGGACACTTTGTCAATTCCAAAGTGTGTTCCTGGAACGCTTACGCCCACCTAGACGGGCTCTGTAAAAATGGAAGATGATGCGCGCGTATCCCTCCTTGAATGATTAGAGATGCCGGGCAAAGCGACGCTACGCAAGCAAAGCGCGTGCGCTGTAGAGTCCAACGCGACCGGCGTCCGTTCGCGCGCCCCGGCGCCAACCTGGCACCGTGCCAAGGCACGGCTGGAGGGACGGAGGGGCGGACGGACGGACATGAGCATGAGACATTAAAGGCTTTCGCCTTAAACATTTGGTGTATATCAAGCTAGCGAAACAGCCACGAGAGTATCATGAGCGTGGCATGAAAGTCATGTTGCACATGACATATCCTGATTTCCATATTACCACTTGTCATTTATGCTCGTCATACAATCACGTCACTCAATACGAAATTTGGTGTATATCAAGCTAGCGAAACGGCCACGAGAGAGTCATTAGCGTGGCATGCAAGTCATGTTGCACATGACACGTCGTGATTTCCATATTGTCACTTGTTATTTATGCTCGTCATACAGTCACGTCACTCAATACCAAATTTGATTTTGGGACGTTAAACCTCAGATATTAATTAATTAATCAAATCAAATTGGTCTATATCAATCTAGCGAAATGGCCCCGAGAGTGTCATGAGCGTGGCATTCAAGTCATGTTGCACATCACATGTCATGATTTACATTTTACCACTTGTCATTTATGTTCGCCATACGGTCACGTCACGGAATGCCAAATTTGATGTATATCAAGCTAGCGAAACGGCCGCGAACGTGCCATGAGCGCGGCATGCAAGTCGTTTTGCACATGACATGTAATGATTTCCAAATGACCACTTGGCATTTATGTTCGTCATACAGTCACGTCACACAGTACCAAATTTGGTGTATATCAAGCTAGCGAAACGGCCGTCAGCGCGCCATGAGTGTGACATGTAAATCATGTTGTACATGACATGCAGGTCATGATTTTCATATTACCACCTCTCATTTATGTTGGTCATGCAGAAATGTGTCATCGTACTAATTTTTGGATATATCTAGTTAAGAAAACGGCCTCAGGACCACTATGGCCATGACGTGTAAATCATGCTTTTCATGACAAGTTAGTCATGATTTTCGTGATATGACCAGTCATTCATGATTTTCGTGATGACCAGTCATTCATGTTTTTCATACAGTCATGTTATGCCATACCAATTTTGGTATAAATCCCAATAACGATACGGCCAGGCGAGCGCAAAGTCGTAGGCGGCTAGATAGATAGATAGATACGCTCAAAGTCGCCGAAGTTCGCTAAGAAATGCTTTGCATTTAAAAGGCGTACCTGAACTACTTATATTCGACAGGTTTCTGTTACTTCCGGTAGACTTGATGTGCTCTCCCAAGTGTACGCGTGATTCCTTCTATCCCTTCCTTACATTCCTTCTTTCTTTTCGCCCCTTCGTCCTTTCCCTAGTTCAGGGTAGCAAACCAGGCACGTATCTGGCTCACCTCATTGCCTTTTCTTGTATCGCTCCCTGTGTCTCTCTCTATGGGCTTCTTCTGGGATCAGGCAATTTTATGCGTTTCTGCACATGGTTTCCGAGTCGTTAGAGATTATGACTGTCTTTTCATGCGGCAATGCCAAGGACGATGGCCACTCCCTCCGTTCTTTCTGAATTCCTCACCTGTATGGCTGTAGAAGCCAGTTCAATCCCTTGGTTTTACGTCGCGCTGATTGCATATGTCTTCTACCTGGGTGCTTTGCCGCATTTCGACATCTTATGTCGGTGTCGGAGTTCTTTGAGTATTTTCTGCCTTGCTCTCGAAATTTCGCTTGTCTCCTGTCTGTGTAATGTGTCATGCAAGTTGCGAGGCATTGGGGCGACTCAGATAACGTCTCAATGCAGGGGCGTAGCCAGAATTTTTTTTCGGGGGGGGGGGGGGGCACCTCTTTGATTTCGGGGTGGGCACCTCATTGAAATGGTCATTTTTCGCTCTGTATGCCATAGCGAAAAAAAAATTTCGGGGGGGGGGGGTACGTGCCCGGTGTGCCACCCCCTGGCTACGCCCCTGTCTCAGTGAAGGGGTGGTAATCCGGCTTTACTGTGGGAGCCTGCTATAAAAAGTTCACTGAATGCGAGCTTGCGAAGTACTACTGCTCGCGTGTTTGAATCAGCTTAAGGCGTTCCAAGCTGGCTGACGCTGTGCGCTTAAGGCTACTCATTTCTATGCAGCTATTATGGAGGCCAAGTGTTACAAGTTGTGATGAGAATGGTGCGCGTTGTGTGTGTTTTTGAAAAGTGCGCTACACTAAAAGAAAGAAGACATGCAAGGAGTGAACGCGCGGACAGAAGCTTGCTGAAAAACGACGATGACGAACAACGTTACCAGTGAGTGAGGCGCAAGGGGTCGACGTAAGAATGGCCCAAAGAGTAAGAAAGTAGAGTATGAGGAGAAGATATATATCGTATGAAGAAGAGAGTAGAGTATGAGAAGAACGAGACAAGGAGAAGGCCGCAGCCGGGCGCTGAAGATGTGCAGTCGGATTGCGGACCCGAGCCTTCAGGACTTCCCCCGTCCGGGGCATCCTGCCGTAGCGTTCTCTAGAGAGGACACCATAGCCATGGTACGTGAACTCCAGTGCAAGGCATGCGGATTCCAGTGCAGGCAGGCAACGTAACAGCAGCTCTTGGGTTACGGGCGCGAGCTGTGCGTCCAGCTGCCACCCTTTCCTCTTTGTCACCAGTCAGCCCGCGTCAACTCTACCAGCCGGAGCCACCGTGTTCCGGCTGAGTACGCGTCGGCCAGTCCTAAACGACATCGTGAGACTGACCGACAGTTATTCCACCGCTCCGCCGCTGATCCGCGATGAAGTATACTGCTGAGTTTAAGTTTGTGAACTAGTGTTTCGTTTGTTCTGAGTGCATTATCGTTTGCAGTGAACTTATTATTAAGTGTTTACTTGAGTGTTGTTTCTTTCCCTTCAAGTTTCTAATTAAAGTTTTGTGCGTGGTTTGTTAAAGAAGCGGTTTTCTTCTTAATAAGACTCTCAGAGGCTCAGCCCTGGAGAGCCGTTACGAAACAAAAGAAGAACCTGCATCACACTGGTGTCGTCCTTAGGTCATACTGGGAAGTCCTAGTGCACTCTGTGGGGTCTCGATATGAGATCGCCGCTCTCGGAGCACACGGAGACAGTAGACACGTTCGAATCAAACCAAACATCGTGCACATTTATTGAACTACTTTTACATGGCGAGCTCGCTAGCCGAATCATAAATCAAACGCTAAAAATAACCTTAAACAATCATTATGCCAATACACTCAATCAACATAGCAACAAACAACAACGTACCGCGAAGGCGGCGTCGCCGACGGTCGACTCACCACGAGGGGCCCACGGGAGACGACCCGCGCGGTGCCTTCCCCACGGACCCACCGCAGGAGCCGCCCGTCAACGCCAGCCGCCAAACGCCAAAGAGCCTCTTTCTTCCCGTGCGCCCACCAGCTTCGCCGCCCAGCGGCGCTGCTGGCGCTACCGTGCTAACTTTAACGATGATGATGATAATAATTACACGCGCGAGCACAACGCCACCTTCCGCTCGGCGGCCATCAACCCAAACTGCGGCTTATCCGCGAGACGCGCGCGCCGTGGGGCGCAAACGACCTTACAGGGGGTGATGGCACCCCCACATCCTCCCAACCTTAATTCAAAACATACCCCGGCAAAAAAAGGAAAACAGCTACACAAGCTCTACGAAAGAAAACAACACATGCCCGAATGTCCGTGCACTGCAACACAGCCGCTGGTCGACACCGCTGCTCTGGCTCGACGACTTGACCTCAGTCCCAGACCCGCAACGACAACGTGGCCGTCGGCGCGAGAAAGCGTGACTCGCGCTGGCACGTCTTCCGGTTGCGAGCAGCACTCACGAGGCCGCCGGTCTGCAGGCCGCTGCGCAGGTCCCAGGCATGTCCATCTCCCGAGACGTTTCGACTGCACTCCTGGCCAGCGGCGAAGACGATGTGCAGAGGACAGCCAGCCGCGGGTTATATCAATCCCGCTGCGTACACTGAAAAACATTCTCGACAGAACGGTGCGGTAGGACAAAGGAAGGGAGCTACGGGCTCATCGCCCTCGTGGTACGATGGTCAGTACGGCTAGCAAAAACATCGGCGGTGACCGAGACGCCCAGTTCATCTAAGACAAAGGTTGCTTTTCTTAGTTCGTGCATCGCAAGATAAGAGGGAAGCAGAGTGCAACACCTCAACGCCACGATCCAACGGGTTGTGTCCCGACAGGCAGCTCCGCAGAGCCTTAGGCCTAACGAGTCGCTCGACAACAACCGGCAACCACCCAGCACCCAGCATAGGCGCAGAAGAGGCGGCCGCGAGGAGACATCAGCTCTGTAAGGTGGCCCTAACCGCTCGCCGCACACAGCAGCTTACCGAGCGATCGGCGCCCACCGTCCCGGACGGTGTCACGACGCCCCGGCGTCGAGCCGCAATACAAGACAGCAACGACGCCCGACTCCCAGAGCCAAAGAGAAAGGAGAAGCTATTTACAGAAAACTCGGACCACCTACGAGGCTTCCGTACTCACTCGCTTCGGGCCTGGCCTACAATCTACGTGCTCTAAGCCTTGCTCTCCCCAGGATGCAGACCACGTGGCTCTCGTACCAACTCAACGACGTTTTTAAAAGAACAACAACCACTTGCGAGCAGAAAAAGAACTCAACGTGCCGACAAATTCAAACACGCCTCAGCAACCGATCTCCTCGCCCTCAAAAAGCACGCCGCCGACGCCAGCGATGAACATCCCTCCCTAGGCCTACTCTACACCGGCTTTAAAAAAAAGGTTGTTCCGAACCGTGAAAACTGTCGTCCGATGCTCCAAGAGCTCCACGTTGGGCTGCCAGTGTGGGGTCTCGATATGAGCGCGCCGCTCTCGGAGCAAGGGAGACAGCAGACACGGTCGAACCTTACCAAACATCGTGCACATTTATTGAACTACTTTTACATGGCGAGCTCGCTAGCCGAATCATAAATCAAACGCTAAAAACAACCTTAAACAATCATTATGCCAATACACTCAATCAACATAGCAACAAACAACAACGTACCGCGAAGGCGGCGTCGCCGACGGTCGACTCACCACGAGGGGCCCGCGGGAGACGACCCGCGCGGTGCCTTCCCCACGGACCCACCGCAGGAGCCGCCCGCCACGCCAGCCGCCAAACGCCAAAGAGCCTCTTTCTTCCCGTGCGCCCACCAGCTTCGCCGCCCAGCGGCGCTGCTGGCGCTACCGTGCTAACTTTAACGATGATGATGATAATAATTACACGCGCGAGCACGCCACCTTCCGCTCGGCGGCCATCAACCCAAACTGCGGCTTATCCGCGAGACGCGCGCGCCGTGGGGCGCAAACGACCTTACAGGGGGTGATGGCACCCCCACAACTCTCATATGCTTTTCAGATGCTGATGCTGGATTTTTAAACTTAGGCTCTCTTGATGTGTAGATGGGGGGTGTCATACACGGTCCAGCTTATGAGGACGGCTCCTCGATTAGCTCCAGCAGCAGCAAGTCACGAGTTAGTCGAGGAGTCCACGGTTGAAGATACGAGAGGCGCTTCTCTACGTTGCGCTCGGCTGTTTATCGTTATTTTAGGTATCGTAATCCAGCTGCAAAGCAGAAAATGACGTAGGTTTCCAAGCCAACACTTTCGGCATGCTCCCGTGGGCAGGGGCACAGGGAGAAATTTTCTTCGGTAGCTGGGGGGGCACCATAGATCTGAAGTGGGGGGCCGGGCAGGCTGGTGTGGTCGAGTGTCATTTTGTGCTCTGTAGGCCATGGCAAAAATAAAATTCGGGAAGGGGGGTTGGGGGGGCACGGGCCCGTAGTGCCACCCCCCGGCTACGCCACTGCCCGTGGGCGGCGCCACATGAAATTGTGTTTCCCGTATTCTAAATCTCCTGCTGCAGCAACCATCGAAAGAACTGCGACATCACCGACAATAACGTCACTCCTGGCTAACCACGAAGTTTTATCAAATTAATTCTAAAACGTCTTCAGCTTCCTTTGATACAGCTCCGCTGTTAAAAACGGACGCTCGTAATGTTCACTAATCCTTGACGTGGTGCCCGAAAAATATGCCACGATTCTTTGAAATGCATCTGTGAAAAATATCCAGCCTGCACGGGCTGGGATCTACTGCTCTTAAACGAGGTTTATTCAATTATTTACCAGTGTTATGCAAAGGCGCTACTTCCTAAATAGTCTCAAGTTTACAAGCGGCGAATAATATTCCACTTTTGTGCGCATAACTTTTTCCCTTTTTTTATGCAGCTCATAGTATTGCTGGAGTGTTTTTCATTGCTCACTAATGTGTCTTTTTAACTTACTGCATGTTTTTAGATTTTTCCAAAGGTGGAAGATCTAGGTCGCAAAAATACATTCTTTCACTCAAATGCAACAAACTTTATCCAACTCGGTGCAGTGGTCTTCAGGAAAACAATTCCACCTTTACAAAGCATCCAGCTCTCGACGGAGCGCTTTCTTTTTAAAAGGAGCCGCAGATTGTTAGGTCAACGGCACATGGGTGAACGAATTAAAAGAATGCTTACAATAAAAATTCCTCGACTGCTGCGCAGGGGCGAAATACTAAACTGACGACAGCGCTGCTTGTGCAGTGGAGCGCAGCAGGGAGTGATGGCGTTTCTTCCATTGTGTGCTGGGAGCGCGTTCTTCAAAGTGGCAGTTTGCTTTGTGCGTCGCGGACCGGTGAACATAGTTCTCTGCGGTACCTGTTGTGTTCCATAGGTGAGGGCCGATGTGTATGCCCTGAGGACTGCATTTTATACGGACAGGCGGCATGGCTTCGGCGGTCGCGGCCTTGGTGGCCGCTTTGTGGACGCTAGTGACGCAGCTCTACCTGCGAGGAATAGGAATTTGGCTTGACCACGGTGGGTGGAAGAGCTTTTTTTAGGGGCGTGTAGTAGTAGTAGTAGTAGGTAGGTAGGTAGGTAGCCAGCCACATGTAGTGGAATGTACCCACTCCACGTGATAAAGATGACGATGACGCAGTATAGTGGAATGTACCCACTACACGTGATAACGATGAAGTATAAGCGCGTTCCAGTATAGTGGAATGTACCCACTACACGTGATAACGATGACGATGACGCTGATGACCATGAAGTATAAGCGCGTTCCAAACCACACATTCTCTTTCTGCCATGGATGAAAACGATCGAGCTTTGCCTACTCATCATCGTTCACTTCGTGGATATGGCGTGATTTTTTTTTCCCTGTCGTAACTTCTTCAGCAGAATATAAAACTGGTGTCACGTGGTCACATAAGTCGAGATCAGTTCTGATACTCATACTCGTATTCATACCCAATACATGCACTAGTACGCAATCCATATACAATACTCATACTCTTTCAATGCGGTGTACTGCTATACGTAAGGGAATGTATACAGGGTGTTTCAAGAAATGTGCAATGTTTTTTTTTTAAATCAGGAAAATACGGTATTTGCTCGATGTCTTCACAATTGCTTTTTCTGTAGCGGCAGGCATCTTAACATGGTTGAAGACATGATTTGGGATAGTAATTAAGAAAGTCAAATTAATTACCTTTTTTAATTAGCGGAGTTAGGCAGTTAAGTCAAAAGGGAGAATTGAAGTCCTTCACGCGAAGAACCCATTTCAGCTTTGAGATTTCGAAAAAGCGGCTCTGGGTATAATTGCGAAGTAATGAAAATCTCCCAAATTCAGCGGCGAAACTAAAACCGAAACGCGGACGAGCGCAACTGCCACATTCGTCTGAGACACCCACAATGAGTGAACGTCATTATATCAACCATCAACCGACTTCTTGGTGTGAGTGTGTGGGCTGCGCTTGCAGTTGTAGCACGCATGACGCACATACGTTTACGAACGGGGAAGAACTGCAGCTCTGTAATCGTTGTCTTGAACAGTGACGTCATTCTAGTCGTCTGCTTGTTGCGCTCATCGGTGCTTGGATTTCGGTTTCGCCGTTGAATTTGCCTGAATTTCATTACGCCACAATAATTAACCCTTTGTGCGGCAGTGGGACACATACGTCCCACTTTTCCGTCTACAGAAAAAATTTTCTCCCACATCACCCGTTGCAATTAGCGCAACATTAAGTCACTCGTATCTTACCTAAGTCTTCGTAATCTCGAAAAAAATTCTTTTACCACGCTTTCGAAGGGCGGATGCAGTGTTACAATAGCGTTGAATTCCGGCCAAATGTTTTTTTTGTCGCTTCTGAATTTTCCTCTTCTTGAGATACATAGAACCTACCAATCTAAATACCGGATAATTTCCTCTTTTTCTGGTTTTTGAGAGAGGCGATCTTAGGTTCCAGTCATCACGTGTTTTTGTAAATTTGCGAAATAACTTGACCGATAAATGGATCTGATCAATCCCCTGCTAAATTATGCCGCTAATGCCGTAGCGCAATTGCGGTTATAAATCCGTGGAAATATTTTGCTTGATATCATATACCTCTTGAAATGTAGGCACATGTTCAGGGATAACATCTGTACTCGACAATTTCGACAGCAAAAGCAAGGACAGCCAAATAGACAAAAAAAATGTGGTTGATGCATGCGGTGAAGTAAGCTTTACAGGAACATACCACAGCGCTTTGAAGGCTCAAGAGACGCCACTGCAGGCGGCGTTCTCCTGCTTAAATGAGGTCCGCACAGCTTTTATGTTCACAACTTTAGAAGGTAAACTCTGTGCCACTTGCTTCGGCCGTTTCATCCCAAAATTGCCGTTGATGCAATCGCGAGATGGTGCCTTCATGAGGCAGTGGGACAGTGTTTTCCCACTTTCTGAAAACACACTCATGAGTCAGTGGGACATATATGTCCCACTTTTTTTCAGTGAACTACTGGCTCGATTTTGATGAAATTTGTTTCTTACTATTTCTTTCTAGTTTATATCAATAAAGCACAGCCGGTTTTTATATCACCATGTCAAAAATATAGCACGACCTACAAAGGGTTAATAGAGGCAGCCTTTTCAAAATCTCAAAGCTGTTAAGGGTTTTTCGCATGAAGAATTTCAATTTTCCCATTTGAAATAACCGCATAACTTCACTAATTAAAAGTTAGTTAACTTAATTTTCTTAATTACTGTGCCAAATGACGTCTTTAACCATCTTAAGATGCAAGTTGCTACAGAAAAAGTCATTGGACACATTTCTTGAAACACCCTGTATATCTGGGGCACCTTTTTACTCACAACCTCTCTCGGCAAAAAAGTGCCTTTTTTAAATTATCGACTATGTTTTCCGTAGTGCAGCATTTTCAAAACACGTCATAACACGCCTAAGCCGCTGAAGCATCGTCGAGATAGCTCAAGCGTGTGGGCCACTTCAAGTCGCGCGGAACTGTGCCCGTCGCGCGTTATGAGGTTACGGGAATGTTACAAAGGGCATGACGTAAAATCAGTGCAAGCAGTAGGTCATAAACAAGGCTGTTTCCGATCGACGTCAGTGGTGGGCCCCTTCCAATACCTTGAGCAGGAAAATAATGACGAAACAAAAACTTTCATCTCTGTAGACAGTCAATCGCAACGTCTATTCGCGGTAGGTTATAAACGTCCTTGCCAGGTACATTACTGAAGTACCGATAATCCACACAAAACAACAATACTTTGGAGGTTTCGCGTACCTAGCCACGATATCATACTGTGGTACACTGTAGAGCTGGACTCGGGATTAACTTTCACCAGTTGGGGTGTATTAGCGCTACCTTAAAGGGCCCCCTCACCAGGTTTGACAATTTTGAGCTGACGAGCGCAATTCATACATTGAGCGTTCACGATCACGTCTGCCAAATTTTGGAACGCTACGCGCCGCGGAAATGGGCCAAATTTCAAGCTGAACTCTGCTTGCCCTTACTTTCGCGTGCTCGCGCGTAGAGAATGAGGGGATGACGTACACGGCGGAATGGCCCTACGCAGATGGCAGTGCTGTGACGTCGGTCGCCTACGTAGACGGCTGTGCACTGACGTCGACAGCAGTAGCACGTGACACTGCGAAAATTATTTGACACGACGTGTGTAGTTTGTGGAATTTGTTGCTTAATAGATGAATAAAACTTGAGAGAAATGATGAGACGCACAAGGGGAATGTCTGCGTCTTTTTCATTTTTGTTCAGTGAATTGCAGCGATATGCGGGGCTAATGTGCCTCCGTTTCGCATGCGTTCGTGTCCCCGCGGTTAGCGCATTGAGGAGACGCCAGCCCTGGAAACGAAAGTGATGTCCTGGCGCGTTCCAGCACTCAATGTGCTCATTTAGTCTAGCGCGTCCAAGTAAACGCAAATGCGGCACTGCCTCATGATACCGCCACTCTCGTGCCAGTGAAAAGTGAAATGAACGCGCATCGAGGCATCTATCCCGCAGAAACAGGCAATAGACCACAAAATAAGGCTGGTCAACAAAACAACGCCGCACGCGTGCTCGGGGGCTGGGCTTCCTCGGTCACGTCATGTACACGTGACCTTGCGTGCCATGACGTGTTGCCCTCGCTCGCATGCCGGAGAAGGTAGGGAAGAGATTTGGCTTGCGAAGGCTACGCGGGGCGAGCGGCAAGGGTTTCGAGCTCGCCTCCTCGCATCATGGTTTCGCGCCGCATCAAAATATCGGTTTTCTCAGCGCCTATTGCACCGATTGAAAAAATTCTTGTGGCATAATGCTCCTCATCGGACACACTACAACTGCCAGCGTCTAACTAAAATTTGTTACGGGGCCTGGTGAGGGGCCCTTTAAAGGGATACTAAAGTGAAACAATGACTTGGCTTAGATTAATAAACTGTACTTTGAGAACTCTAACGTCAAAAGTTTCATTATCGTAAGTTCATAAATAA